>WBMY01003412.1:619083-643484 GCA_013397315.1 Donacobius atricapilla
GAGAGGAGAGGAGAGGAGAGGAGAGGAGAGGAGAGAGGCACTTCTGTGCAAGTGATTAGGGAACTTACTTAAGGCACGTGGCATCAGATAATTTCTACCCCAAAAGACATTAAACAGTGGGTGTATAAAATGCATAAGTAACTCAATGAACCCACAGTATGCTTAAAACCCTTTGCTGTGGAGAAACCTGTGCGCAAAACTCTGAACACGCTTGTTCACTGCTGAGCAATCAGCTTTCCTCTGCCACAGGCAAGATGCACAGTCTCATGGATCCACTAGTGTCTCACTCCCCCCACAGTAACATCTTCATGGGACTTTGTCTTCAGGCTCTCACAGTTTTGAAAACAGCTCTCCTCATGGCACATACAAAAATCAATCTTTATACAGGGTCAAATTCTGACCATGGCCAAAGCAGTAATCCACACACTTAGGTTCACAAGTACTGTTTATACACACAGTATCCAGCCCATAAAACCAGTGTTAGTACCTAAGTACTGAAATGCAGTCACTGCAACAGCCTTATATAGTTATCCAAAACAAGTAAAAAGTGAATATTGCATACAGCAAAGGGGAGAACGTGTTTGCAACACTTATACTTGTGTGTTGTCAGTATGAGAAGTCTGAATAGCACATTTGATGAATAAGAACTTTATTTAAGAAACAGTGTATTCCAGTTTACTAATCTGTGTGAGAGTGAAATTGTGGGAACAAAAATATTATGCTAATGTGAAACCACTTCAAGAAAGAAATCAGAAAATATATGTAGTTAATCTTCCACCCAGGAAAATGAAAGCATGAGAACCAGCACTAACTTTTTGCAGAGACAGCTGATGTTGGTGTAAATCACTCACACATTAGTATGTTATTTTCATTTAGAGTTATGTACTGAGCTGTTTTTGTAGCCTACGATTCCTGCTCAAATCTATTTAACAGTAATAGCCACGAGCTTTGCTACTCTTCAGAAATACAGTACAATGGAATTATTCTAGTGCTGCAAAATGGCTCATTCTTACTGCACAAATGACTTCTACGTGCACTAAATCACGCTGCATTAAAAAGAGCTGATGAAAAGAGCAGCATCTCTTCCTCTTCTCTGTTTATGCCCTGAAAGGAAGAGAAGGAGAGGCAAAGGGAAGGGGAGGAGATGTGAAGTAAAGCTGTGGTTTTCAAGACTTGCACTTTCCTTTCAGGATTTATATGCTACCCACCTGATCTTAGACAGAAGTAATTATACCTGTTTGAGTGCATAAAAAGAAGTCAGAAATTTTTAAGGGGAATTTAAGTGCTAAGTGGAAGGGTTTATTCCATTCCTTTGGCTAACTGCAATAAAATTCCAAAGGAGTTAGGAAAAAGATTCTGGACTAGCAAAAAAAAAAAAAAATTAGTCTTGAAGTTTGTACAATTTTGTTGAGATAACAAACTGTACCCAGATTTATAACAGTAATAGCTACATCAATCTTGGTCAAAATGCTTGCTACAAATAAATGTATTTTACACTTTTACATTAATTTTTAAGTTGCTGTTTAATTTAACAAAGTACTGCAGATATCAGATTGAGGAAATGTAGAGTGGAGGTGGAAAAAATTAATTTTCATTTTCTTTGTCTTCATCTAGTTTATTAATTTTCATGGAAATAATTGTCAGGTGTATGCATTACCTATGAGGAAAAAAAAAAAAAGGGAGGGGGGACTGTGAGGGATTTAAAACTCCCATCACACTGTCTTCTCCCTTGGAGACAGAGGTCCCCACACTACTGGAGAGAAGGGAAGAGACCAGGTGGAGAGAGGGGTTGGCCTCACTACAGGCTCCTATTCTCCCTCCAACATCCGGATGAGACTGAGCTGTGCTCTCTCTCCCATCTGTGCCTGGTGCATGATATCATGAAGAGCAAAGGAGATTGCATGACTCAAGAAATGATTAAATCTTCAGCTCACGGTGGCAGCCCTTGCCCTCTGTATGCCCTGGGTGTAGCAGCCTGCCTGACTGTGTGTCTCAGCCTGTCACGGTCACTCAGACCAGAGGCAGCCACTTCAGAGCTGGAAAGGGAAGGGTTGGTGAATGATTTAAGTGTAGACACATCGATCTCAGCTTCTGTGGCTACTTCTGGGGAAAAAAATACAAGACAAGTGTTGTTCTATTTGTTGGTGCTGTGGTGCACAAAGCAGAGTTAAGCAGAGTGGTTTGATGATGATCAGGGTGTTCAGCTGCTGGGCACAGCAGCCTGACAGTTCCCAGCTTGTGGAGGATAGCACAAAGCAGAACAAAGTTTCCCCAAAGTTTTAAAATGGGCCAAGGTAGATGCATGGGGAAGGTACATGAAGGATTCTGAGCTATGAATTTGTTATTTCTGTGATGTAATCCATGTAACTTATCTTAAATATGTACCACAAGATGGGAAAAATGTACTAGAAACCAGCTTATTTTTCTCAGTTGACAAGTAATACCACAAAAAGGATCATTTAACATCAAGCGCTGCCACAAAGTGTCATTGTAAATAACTTTCTGGAGCTGGGAAATGCAAGTAACTAAGATGAAATTTTCAAGGCCTCAGAAGCAATTTTTTAACCCTATGTCATGTCCAATGTGGACATTGGAAATGTGATCCCTTTGGTCCATTTGGAAATACCATGCCTCAGCAATCCCATTTGTCTCCTTGAGGAGATGCTCTGAAATGAAGGAGGTGTTGAGGGTGTGCAACAATATGGAGGAAACCCTGAGTGACCACGGCAAGGGACAGCAGGAACCAGGATACTCTTCCATGATGGGGAACTCCAGGAGGCCAGACATGGGTCCAGAGGATTCCCCAGAAAAGGAGGAATAAAGCATAAGGAGGAGGATCCCCAAGGGCCATGTTGAGGAAAATTTTTCCATAATGGATCATCTGAAGACCAAACATATTCCCTTACAGAACACACCACAAAGAAAGATCTTTGAATAAAATAGGTAGTGAGGAATTTCTTCAAGGATCGTGTTCAAAGGAGGAAAAATATAATATTTCCACCTTCAGGCTTCAGGACCCAAAAAAGAAAAACCCATATATGTGTACTTATGTTTCTGTATACTTATTTGTATATATTAAAGCAGGCAAAGTAATGTCAGGTACTTACGACGTGTTGTTTAGGTTATAAGGAAATTTATCAGAAGCAACAAAAAAGTAGATAAGAAAGGCAAGGGCTTGCCCTTGAACAAGTAAGACAAATGAATCTGTTTAGGCTCTTTGTACTTGGACTCATAGAATGGTTTTGGTTGGAAGGGATCCTAAAGGTCATCCAACTCCAGCCCCCTCACCATGGGTAGGGACATTTTCCATTAGACCAGGCTGCTCAAAGCCCCATCCAGTCTGGTCTTAAACCCTTTCAGGCATGGGTCATCCACAGCTTCTCTGGGCAACCTCTTCCAGTGCCTCACCACTATCACAGTAAACAACTTCTTCCTAATATGTAATCCAAGATTAGATACTCCCCTACCCACAAAGAATTCATATTTTCCTATCCCCACTTACCATCCTGGGGAAATATCAGTCAGAACATTTGCTACTCTGTAACCTGGCCTTTTCCAAGGAAATTTGCTGGGTACTTTGAGAAGAAAGTCCCAGTTTATTATTAAAACTGATTCTACCATCTGCCTCAAATTTTAGTATAATTAAGATATAATTTTCTAGCATATGAATAAGTTTCTCTTGCACAATAAATCTACCTTGAAAAAAAAGGTTTTACAGACTTTACTGACTACTGAGTTTTGAGCCTATTTGTGATCCTTCACATAAGGTGCTATTACACATTATTGTTTCTCAAGTAGAAAAAGTGTTTCCTGCTTTCCTTCAGTTCTCACTTTCCTGCCAAATTAATTTCTGTCCCCATACAGTGTTTTACTGACCCTTCTTCTGTACTAGCATCTTCCAGGGCTACACTGACAGAATATCCTGTGAAATAGTCTGAACTACATCTATTCTTTTAAGCATCGAAAGAGCTAGTTTTGTTGCTGTGGTTGTTCTGTTCTGTCCTTATGTTAATTAAATTGTTTCATTAAGAGAGTCCCACTTTCTCCTGTCTTTCAACAAAGCAGTTGCTTCTTTGCTTCTGTATTAATGGGATCATTTCACTAATGTGGTTTATTGCACAGCCCTATAAACAGAACCATAACAGCAAGAAACTGAGAATACCAATAGGCAGCTAGGGTTGGGGAGTTCTTATAACTGGGAATTTCTCATATTAGCTCTATTGCCTGAGAGAATGTTGCATGGAACCACTTCCTCACGTTTTATATTCTTGGCAGCTGAGATGATCATAAAAGTAAACTTCGGCTCTGAATGTGTCTGAACTTTGTGAAAAGTTGGACTGAAATCTGTATTTCTAGCCAGTTTAACCAGAATGGTGCTTCAGACTCTACGAGTCTTGTTCTGTTAGTAGTTTCAAGATATGCCCTTGGCACCTGCTCTGTTTATATCACTGCAGGTTGAATTTTCAAAACCAAAGTGCAACTGACTTACAGTTAAGGTTGAAATTCCATAAACAAGTTAGAACAAGTGGTCGTGATCACCAAAACTAGATTTTCACTGCTTGGCTGTGCTGATCCAAGTGCTGGGGTTGAGCAGTGATCACACACGTGTGACTCCTCTGCTGCCTGGCCTGGAGACGTAGCTCCTTCACGTGCACTGGCTCTGGTGTACACCTGACCCACACAAGTCTCCACTTTAGGGACTGAAGCAGAGAGCAACCTCTTTTCTCTCCCACAGAGGTCAACATCCTTCAAATTTAGGTTTCTAAATGTCTCTCTGAGTGAATGTCGTTTCCAGAAAGACCTCAAGGCTTGACTGTGAGACATCACCAAGCAGAGAGCCATCTTCTCTCTGACTATATCTTCTGGTAGTCAATGGCCCTACCTGAAGAATTGTGTCCTATTTACAGCTTCCCCTCTCCAGCCTGTCTCACATTGACACTGTGATAATGTCAGAAAACACTCTGAATAAAACTATCCTACTTTTTATCAAAAGAAGTACTGTGAATAAGACTAGGAAGACAAGTTTTATATCTGTGTTCAGTATTCAAGAGAATCATAATTTATTCAAGCTTCACATTTATTGTTATAATAGAAGAAGATACTGAAAATAAAAACAAAATTTGTTTGAGGGCTGTAGAAAGTGTTTTGCACTGAACAACTTCAGAAATCCAATCTATGTAGTTCAACAAAGATAGAGGTACAGTAAGTTCCTTCATGAGGAGATAATACTAAGATGTTTAACCTGTTGGAGTGAAGTGTACCAAGACTCAGTGGCTGAAAGCTAAAGTAAAAAAAAAATTAACCTGTAAAGACAAATACCTTTTTTTTTTTTTTGTAACTGTGAAGGTGATTAGTTGATGTGGGGAGAAACTGCCTGGGAAACAATGGATTTTATTTTCTTGATATCTCCAAATCATGATTGAATAACTTTTTGAGGAAGTGCTTTTACCAAACCCCAGTTAAAGCGCACAGCACAAGGGTAACTAAGTGGAATTTACTGCTCTGAAATGCACAGGAGGTCAGAGTAGATGGTCTAACCATCCCTTCTGGCCTTAACCTCCATGCATCTATGAATTATCCTATATTTGTTGGCATGCAATAGAATTTAAAAAGAAAGCCTTTGGGGTAAAAACTGTTTGAGATTTACCTCAGGAAAATAATCTTCTAGTTCACACAAAGGAAAACCAGATTGATCTGCATTAATGGTGTCTGGCAGACCATTTTTTTATTTGCTTGCCAATATTTTGGTGAGGGCTTTATTGCCAACTGTAGGAAGTCATATGGGTTGATATAAAATATACAAACAACTCAGTAACCTTCTCATGGGAGTGAAGTATATACAAGGAACATAATTTCTTTATTTTTTCCCCTTCAGAGAATTCAGGAATTTGGCTCTTCTCAAAGTGTAGCAATCATCCCTAAGCATTTAATAGACTTCTAATGAGAAACTGCCAAGCCTTAGAGACTTGTCAAGGGCAGAGGTTGAATATTAATCTCCACCACTGTCTTTTCAACTACATCTCAGCTCCCTCTTCTTAAATTTCTTTTTAACCCTTTAGAGGGACTGTAAAATAACTGCACTGGATATACTCCCCAGAGCAGGTACTGCAAATAAGTCTTATCAGAGTGCTTGTGGACAAGAGCACCTGAATAGCAATTCCATTAACTGTAGGTCCATATACTATAATTTCAAGCAGGGATGTAATGTGATTTTTCTCAGTTACATAAATACTTGACTTTTTTTCCTTTTTAAACTGTAACATTTTGCTGCCATTATCTTCTGTGCAAAGCCTTTCAGGGTAAGTTTTTCAAATACAATTATGCTAGGAGTAGAAGTCCCCAGGCACTTCAGCCACTTCTTCCTGATTTACTGTAGCTGGATATCTTCCTAGGATGCTGTCCAAGACACTGATTTTAAGGCTTGCACAATGTTTAAGGGAATCAGTTCTTTATTATCCTCAAAGGTATGCAATCTTCTTTAATCACATCACAAGTGCTGTTGCAGTTTATGTTTAAGCTGTCATCCTCGTAGGGCAACATTTTATACTTTTTTAAATGCATAGACCCAGATGAATAAACAATTCATTCTTTCTTTTTGGCTGCCAGGATCTTGACAGCTTTCTTGTATTTTTTTTTTAAGCTTGTGGTAATATTTATTTCTTTGGTTACAATTGTTTTTTTAACATGTAAAGATTGCCTACATTTTTTCACATATCTCCACCCACGGCCATATTTCAGCATCCCCTCCCAGTCCCTTCAGCGTATCCAAAGTTTCATCTTTGTCAGACTTTTTTTGGCAAGAAAAGAACTCCATGGTGGTTACTAGTTCAGCTTTAGCAACAGAAGAGAAAAGGGAAGACTACAGCCAGTTATTTGCATTTTTAATTGACTTCTCATGATGCTGCAGTTCGGAGTTTTTGTCAAACTTCTTTTAGTCCAGGTAACTGGTTCTTAAGCATGACAAAAAAAAAAATTGCCACCCAGAAAATCTTCATTTTACCCATTAGATCTTGGATATGTCTCTCATATACCAAAGTATGCTTCTCCATTAAGGAAAACAAAGGGACAAGAAACCCCGCAACGTGATTGTTTGTCATGTTTTAGGGTGCATCTTCTAAAAAATACAGTGATGATGGACTAGGCTGTGTGGTGATGGCTTAATTTCTGCCAACACAATTAGATATTAAAATCCCACATGATCCCTAGGTCAACAATTAGGATCTCATCAAAAAGCAGAGAGTTATTTATCCATTTCCTCAAGGCTTTTCCTACCACACTCAAGTCCTCTGGCCCCCTCATCTTCTCTCAGCAGATTTGCTTGATACCTGCTTCCTAAAATGGGTACCAGCAAAAGACCAGCAATGAACTAGTGACAGAACAGTAAAAAACACATGAGAAAATGCTAAAAAACAGGGAAGAACAACATATAGAACAATATAGAACAGCCTCTACAGAGGAAAGGATGATTTTAGAAGTGTATTGGTGCACAGTAAATTCAGTTTGACAAATGCTGACCTTTCACAGAGCACTAATAGGGAACTTTGTGCACATTTTCAAGCACTAAGTTGTTGTTACCATTGACTGATAAAAGTTTTACCATCAGTTGAAGTTTTTTTTAGATTTCAATTACTTGGTTTTTTCTACCTGTAAATATCAAATTAATTATAGAGTGGGGTATATACAAAAGGAAAGACTGAGAGAAATTAAAAGGCACCCCACAATAGCTTGGCATGCAGAAATTTGATCTTTCAGCACTACATTTCTAAGTCATGATGTTGCAGGCTACAGAGGGTAAGGTTTTCCTCTGACAAAAATATCTGTCTTGGTTGGTACCACAGAGTCATCCCAATCAATATGAATTTCCATCCTCATCCTCTCTTTCACTTTCATTCTGATGACAAATTTCATCCTGAGCTGGAAAGTATCTCCGTTTGAAATCAAAACAAGTACTTTAATGGGACAACAAATTGGTTTCAAAATTTCATTTTCAAATGAAAAATAACTCTTACCAAAATCTGCAACTATCTCTCTTCAAGTGTAGGAGCTGTTAATGACAGCTATGTGTCACATTATACAGTATATATCCATCAGGATTGGTGATTTGTATTTCTTGTTTTTCTTGGACACATTAGTCTTGTCTTCCTTACAACTCCCTGTGTTTCAGCTCCACTGGGCACAAAGAGGTAGAAGATGGATTTTGGACAAGATTTATACAGCTTGCCATTCTACTACTGTGTTTTCTAACCCCAAGATTAGCAGGGTTAGGCAGTCAGTGCTGAGAACAAGGACTTAATTGAAAACAATTCCCTAATCTGTAAAGCAGCTTCTGTGTGAATGCTGTCACAACTACAGACTCAAAACTCTGAGGGTAGTCACTGACTCTGCCCTGCTCATTCGCTTTGCAGCTGGCATATTCAAGCACTAGCACGACCGCTTTATGCCTTTCCCCCGTACATTTATATTCTGGAGTGTAGCAACAAAATGTATTACTGTGTATTACTTTCTGTGGTAACAACACTGATTACACTTGAATGTACTACATCAGTTACAGTGTCAGGAAAGTTATTAATACTGTTGTTTGAGGGTAGCTACGATTCTGAGAGGAGAAGATAGTTGTGATTAGACGCTCTCGGTTCTATGTATGAGTATGTGACCCTGAACAGTAACTAATACCAAAGCCTGGCTCCTCTGATGATGAAAGCAAATATCTGAGAGCTTACCATGTTTATTCCCTTGCCAGGGATCATCAGATCATCAGACCAATGACATGAGAAAAAAATCAAAATATTATAACCTGGTGGATCATACTTTATGGAACAGAGAATCATAGAAATGTGACTGATGATTTGGGAGGCTCTTTAGAGACTAACAAACTAGGCAAAAGTCAAAATTAAAAATGCAAGAGTTTTGATAGAATATCTTAAAAAAAAAAAAAATCTGCATATGAGACCTAAATACAACATCCAGATGGGAGTTTCAAGTTCTTCTAGATTACGCTGACTGTTTATGCACAGGCATATGTCTAAAAAAATGCATTGTGAAAAATGTCAACAGTCCCTGTGTAAACCAGCTGTAGGAGTGTATTCATTATGTTGAACACTCAAGTCTAGCGTTACAAAAACAAAGCCGCTGTTGTGATACCAGCTAACAGGACACAACATGATCCTGCAGTGATAAGACAGATAGAATTTGCAAGGTTTAGCATGATGGGATACTCTTTCTAATTCGGCAATAAACACAATGCAAACTTGACTACATGGTCATTGAGCAACTGATGATTGAAGTTCAGACCTGAAAATAATGCTCCAAGTATTAGTAAGAAAACACAAATAACTGTTCTATTTAACTCCCATGCAATATCCAGTCCTTTTTTCCCACTTGTCACAGATTTCTCCTGGCATTTAAGCCTGCAGTGCTCAAAGGAGTACCAGCTTCAGGCTGTCTTACAGATCTATCAGATGTTAACTAGGTATAAGAATAGACATAGAAGGGACTCACATGAATTTCTTTCAGGTTAATGGATGCATTAGTAACCACCTAGATTCTATCTGGGATTCTGAGCCCTGACTTGGGAAATGAAGATCTAAGCCTTGAAATGCTGTGCTGGCTGAAGCCTCAGGAAAACTGCATTCATAAGCAGCAGGACCCATATGCAGGGATTTGCTTCATTCTTGAGTCAGGGAGGGGAAGGTGGACAGGGGAAAAACTGAATAACTTTTCTATGACTCAGCATGAGTGGAAAAGACAATAAACAAGATTTCAAAAGCATATAACAACCATTACATTCAACACAGAAAATGCATCCTAAATTCTTTCTTGGGACAAATCACAAGGTAAATCTATGGGAGAGGTTTGAAATTGCTCCCTAATGAGCTGTGAGAGGACGGTGGAAGAGATTCCAGGATCCTAACCTCTACATCAGTTGCTTGATTCAAGAGATCCCAAAAGCAATTGCTAGAACCAGAGAGAGTATGTCATGGTGATGTCCAAGGCACTGTGCAGGAGAAAGTGGAGACAAGGATGTCGTTGGGAGCAACTGTATTCCACTTCCCATCAGACCCATTGCACACAATGAAAAGTTTAAGAAGGTGCATCTTGAATCTTCCTCTCTCAATACTCATTTCTTCAGCATCAAATGTGCATTCTTCCATCCCCTCACAGCTTTCCAAGGTTACTCAAAAGGTCAAATACTCCTGAGGCTGGTGAGCAAATGAAATTCTTCATTCAGTTTCATTGTCCTCAGGCCCACACCTTTCCTCACGATCCTATTGAAAAGGCTCCCAATAAATTGCCCAAGGAAGACCCATCATGGGTACCAAGCCACTTTGCTCCCTCAGAGAGCTATATAAACACAGACTGTGCAGTAGAGTTCAGAATCACAAGAATCTAATTTAGAAAAGGTGATTTAATGGATTTAGGAATATAGATTGAAACATATAAAGCTTTTGCTTTACAGCTGAAACCAGCCTCAGTTTTCCTGAAGGACCCAAAATAATATATTTTTTCAGTTGTCTGCCTTCCCAACAGGGGTAAAAAACTTTTCGTCCTCTCTATGATTTTGTGAGAATAAAATCTGCTGACAATCACAAGGGTCTTAGGTAAAGTGATATAGACCCCAAAAAGTGAACATAAACTAGAGACCTGAACTGCACTTCTGCAAGTATTTTCATTTCAGATTTGAGTTCCAAACCATTTGCAGTGCTTCTGTGCAAAAGCTTAACTTCAATTAAGGCAGTGCATATGAGCAGTCATGAGCCAGTATGTCCTGTCTTCTCTAATACTTTTTCCTGTTTCCTTGCCTTCCCTTTTGCCTCTACCAGAGATGCAGGGGTTTCAGACTTGAAGTGTAACGCCGGGCTCAGGAAAAGTAAGATTTGTTCACCCCTTTCTGCTGTCATTTTTTGTGATGTCAGGGAAATAATTTCACCCTTTAGTTTGTCATGCACAAAGAGAGAGCAAGGATGTTGTCTTTGTGCCATCTGCTAGTAGGATACAGCAAGCTCCCATAGCTGTTCTCGAAGACATTTGCAGACAGTGAACCTTGTCTGCACCTTGTCTGAGGCCATTCACCATCCCTGTGGCCATTACAGAGAAGAGGAGCAGCTAACAGATGGTGGCTGTAATGCCAGGCCCCAAGCCATTCGGAGGAGATCCCCTGGCTTTGAGGTTATGAGGAGAAAGGTGGTACTTTCCACCCACCTTAATCCTGCTTCCATATGGCTTTGAGGAAGAGTTGCAAAGAAAGGCAAAGGTGGCTGACAGATACTAGGAATAACAGGAGCCCAGTCAGGAAGCACTGGACATTTGCACCTTTGGATGTTTTTCTTTTCTTTTTATGCTGTGTGGACTGGAGGCTTGCTCTGCCCCTGGCTGATCTCACCAGTGTCACAGAGTACCTCATCCTCCTCCCAGCTTTCCCCACAGTGCTCTTCCATTCTCCTGGAGTGTCCTCCTCCCTGACAAGTTGCCCTTTCATCACCCACTGAGAGGGGGAATGGTTTTTTGATTGTTTCTGCTTCTGCTGCTAGGCCTTCTTCCCCATTTCTTGTCTATCTGTAAACCTTGGGCTCAGGAGGAGCCACATATTATTCAACACTTAACTAGCACCCTGAAAAACCTTACTTCATTGGCCCTGCTACTTTAATCAACATGATTATAATTTTTCTTAATAATTGCAACAAGGTAAGGAGACTAGCACAGAGAATGACAGCTTTTCCACACTCTGCTGTTGGACCTAGTTAAAAAACAATTTTCAGAAAAGCAGATCTATACCATTTCCATGTGTTCTTTGTCCTTAATTATCACCAATATTAGGCAGAAAACAAAGCACTTTAGTTACTAACACTACGAAAGCTGCTTAAAAGAGAAGAATATGTATCTCCCTAACATTAACAGAGGTAAGAAAAGAATAGTGCAACCTGCAAATGCAGCTGTCAATGAGGTTTTCTATAAATTCTTTGGAAACCAGAGCTGATTTGATTTTCTGATTCAGAAAAACTCAAATATAGTGGTGATTTAAGTACTTCAACATCTTACCTTCCACATTTTCTCTTAATCTTATACATCTGCTGTCTCAGTGGTTAAGATCTAGTAAATACCAAATTATGACTTCATTAATGAAGTCTAAGAGTAACTTAAAATGTGTACTGATTTTACCCAGGACAGCTCTCAGAAATCTCAGATACAGTTAGCATATGTAAACACACATGCTGAGCAAAGCAGAATTAAGTCAGAACTTGAGTTGCACTTATCTCTGTTTGACTTCAGCAAGTTTGTGATACTTGTAAAGCTTTTGTATGATGAATGGAATAGTGAGCCAACACATAACAGATATATTTGTGTGTAGATGTACTTGTGCTGTATACAGATTTGTGTTTTGAAATATAAAGTTTGAAGGGGAAAAAATTGTGTTTGGAAGACTTCCTCCAAATCTAATTGAACAAACAGTCTATCATCAGCTTCTAAAAAAAATCAGAAACACCAGTCTCAATGCTTCTCTTGATTTATATTTTGTTACCTTTTCTGAAAACTCTGATAACTGCTCAAAAACAATGGAGAGCACCACATTTGTACAGCATTTCTGCAAAGCTGGAGATGAATTTCACCCAAAGAAGCAAATTACATTTGAAAGTATTTTTATACAGAAAGCCTTCCAAGTAACTCAAACCAAAAAGAAAGTAAATATAGATAAAAAAATAAACCCACCACATTTTCTTCATTCCCTCATCAAACTTGGTGATATCTCAGTGGGGCCCCCCCGGGAAGATTTGAGGAAAAGAAAGAAGCAGGATGATTTGCCCCGGACCTTGAGGCATAAGAAGGGAAGAAACTCACTTCATTATGAAGTGGGACACAGCTTGTGAAAAGCCCACTTTTTGTTCTGGGGCTCAGGCCCTTGTGCTCCACTAATCATTTACTTGGCAACCCCTGCTCTCCCAGCCATGGGCACAGGGCCACACTCCCTGGCAATGGGCTGGAGTTCCCCAGCCAGGGTTTCAGAACAGCACTGCTGGAAATACTTCAGGAGGGACCTAACCCCTCCATTGTGTTCACTTCCTACAGAGTGAGTGTAATGTCCTGTCCCAAGCACTTCTCCAATCCTAGAAATCGCTGGAAACTACAGCCTTGTGTCACCAGTCTTCACCAAAACCCAGACAAACACAAACTGCATTTCCTGCCTTGTCTTGGCAGAAAAAGATAATGGGAACCCACAGCTTGGAGAAAGGTGTGGTCAGCCTTCCTCCTCTTTCGGCCCTTTTGCTGGCTAGGCAGTAGATGCACTGCGTATATCTGATGACAAGTAGGTAGATAACATAATCGTGTCTCAGCCTCATGTGCTGTGGTGCCAAAACCTCCCCCCTGCAACCTTTCCAACAGACTGGCTTTTTCTAATCTTACACAATGCCTTTTCAAGATACAATCATCTGCTTAGAAGCACAACCTGACAGCACAGACCAGAGAAAACTTCCTTTCCCAGGACAATGACCAGCAGGGTGAGGGGCAGGAGAGCTGTGCTTGCTGATGACGGTGTCAAGGGACAATAACATTGCAGCTTGCTGACACAACGGCAAAGCTGAGTGTCTGGGACATGAGTGCCCTGCCACTATGTTCCACTGGCCAAGTCCAAATTCACCTCAGCTCCTGAGCCTTTCTTCACCCCCAGCAGCCATGCTCCTCTTTCTCCTCAAGCAAGTGATAAGGAAATGTAGAGTTTCTCTGTGTGTAACATCACTTTTGCATCTTTAGGTGACAGGAAATGGGGTCCTGCACTCAGAGTGGAGGAGAGCAGAAATCACCCTATGCTCTGCCCTCTATAAAGGGCTGTAAATGAGGTGTGAGGTATGAGAGATGAGAAATAAAAGCCTTTCTAAGACTGGTCTCTGCTCTACATGGGGATTGATGAGCTCAAAAAGAAGGAAACCATCCTTATCTGCATATTCCGAGAAACCTACTGACACTTTGCTCAAAGGATTTGATATCACTATAATATGTGTTTATAGCTTTGGACATTTTTAATGTTAATATCATTGAAGACTCAAATCATACTCTTCATAAGGAATGAACTTTGCAGTCTGAATGGTCTCAGTCTGCCTGCTTAAGCCAAGTTCAGCTCCATTTTGAACCTCCCTGAATGTGAATTTCTGTTTGTCTCCACCACAGAAGCCTCAGCCTGTACAAGAACTGTATTACTGTTTGCTGCAAGTGTGCAGAGAAGGAAAGATGATCTCAAAAATCTCAATGCTACCTGTTTTCTCTGAGCACTGAAAGTCCAACTGCACATTCGATGATAATTATGTCTTTCCCATTTCTCTTCTGGCTTGAATTTTTCCTGCTTTTACTAACATGGAGGTGCTTCATACTTGCTGCTCACAGATTCCAGACCACTCATTGCAAATGCTATTGTATGTACAAACTTTGTAATGCTTAAGAACACAGAAAATTCCTGTGATTATGCTTCATAAGATTTAGATTTAAAGGAAAGCATTTCTTTATTTTTTTCAGTAATATGAATGCAGTATTAGGCTCATAAGCATTTAAATTAGTCAGATGCTTTATTTGTTGATTTCAGAAATTTTTCTTTGTACATGAATGAAAAATTTAAACTGAATTGATTCTGAAAGAAATAGTGCTGAACACAGCCATATGAAAAGCAATCTGAAAATCCTGATGGGGGTAAAGAAAAAGAAATTAAAGTGCCCACGATATATGTGGGGCTAAGAATGAAAGATAAATTGTTCCTTGCATGTGCTGTGTCAAGCCAGTTGTTGCTTCAAAGCTCTTTACAGGCTTTATGCCCACACACTGATTGAGCTGCACATCCTCCCTAGTAAATCTAAGTAAGATGCAGAAAGGGGAACTCTGCTCAGGGACTGCCAAGATTAAAGCACCTTAGAGGCTTAAATTTGCACTTTTTCTGTCCTTATGCTAACCGATAAGGCAATGACAGTCCACAAAGATAGGCCTGATCCCACAGAGATTTCAAACTCAAAATAACTACCAATAAATCCAAGGGAAAAAAATAGAAATTAATGGATTAGCCAGTCATTGCTTTGCACTGGTAGGTGTAAAAGCAAAGAAGGGGTTTAAGGAAGCACACAAAAGAAGATAATAATACATTTTGCAGAGTTCCTAACAATCATGAAAGGCAGTATGGCAAAAAGGACACAATTGCCACATTGAAGACAAAAAAGGGAATAATAGAGGCCAGCATCATGAGATAATTTGAGGAAGACACAGATTTTCACCCCTCGAATGTATGTTTTGCTTAGCATGGTATGCCCAGGAAATGAAAAGGGACTAACTTAAACAAAAATGGGGAACTGGGAATGAGAAGCTTTAAGAAAAGAGAACCATAAATTCTGTAAGAATAGCTACTATAAAAAGGGCATTTACATGCTAAAAAGGAAGAAATAAAGGATACAGCTGAAGATTGTCAAAATAGCTCTAAGCCAAATGTGAAATAGTTTCCAGTAATTCAGATGCCTCATGGGCAGCCAGGTCCTGGGCTCTCCCCTGCGAGGGGAGCACTCTGAGGCCGGCGTGGTATGATGGCGTGTCCTCCAGTATGCTCTCCGTGTTTCACATGCCAGCCAGGGAAAAGGAAACGGATTGTAGGGGAAATCGCCATCTGCTTTTGTCAATAAAGGACCGCATGCGTGCCTGGAGCCTAAACAGACTGAAGGCAGCCTTTTATAGCTGCATGGGGGGAAATGGGAGACCTTACAAAAGTGTGAGAAAGTATAATTTGAAGGGAATAAACAAAAATTACTGTGACACTACTTCATCTGCTCTGTATAGACTCCAACACAGTATCACAGAAGGAGGCATGGGAACTTATAAAGGCAGGGGTTCACATTAAACCTGTGATTTACTCGGTGTCTGAGTTCCTAGTTTCAAGAACATTTTTACAGATATTGTTTTCTCACATTTTAATGTAATTTGTACTGTATGGGGGGAAAAGTTTCTCTTTCCTATAAATGTGTACAAAAGGCATTTGTATGCCTCATTCACTGCAAGCGCCTCACAATCTTTGGTGTATTTATAATTCCAAGGCACAGAGGCAGGTGTATTAATTTCCAGATTCCATGAACCATTTAATGGAGGCACAAGGTCTCAGAAATACAACTTGAAACTAAATTGAGTACAGGCATAGCTAAGGCAGTACTGAAAACAATATCACAGTCTGAATCACATAGAATCACAATGTATCTGTGATAGGAAGGCATTTCTGGAGATCATTTGGTCCAATCCCCCTGTTCAAGCAGGGCTGTCAGTTGTCCAGGACTGTGATCAGATGACTTTTGAGAATGGAGGCTCCTCAGCCTCTCTTTGGCAACCAAGGGAATGCTGGCTAGCCTATAGTTCACCTGATCCCTCTTTTTGGCCTTCTCAGTGATAGGATTGATATTTTCTTCCTTACAGTCTTTGTGATTCCGCTAAAATCACTGCAACTTTCTCAAAGATAACCAACAGTATCCTTGCAGTGACATCAGACAGCTCCCTTAACACTTGTGGGAAACTCCCAGGGGATCCCATAGGCTTGTATATATTCACTTTGTTTAAATGCTCCTTTCTATGGGGTCCACCTCCACCTAGGGTGAGTCTTCCTTTTCCAGACTTTCCTTTTGATAGCAGAGCCTTGGTGTTCCTGAAGGCTGGTCTGACGAGCAAACACTGGGGTAAAGAAGGCATTCATTATCTTGATCTTTTCTGTAGCCCCTGGCAAAGGGTCCCTGCCCTCGTTCAGCAGCAGGCTCACATTATCCCTGATCTTCCTTTTGCTGCTGGTATGCTTGTAGTAGCCCTTCTCATCCCACATCAGACTTAACTGTAGGTGGGCTTTGGCTTTCCTAATTACATCATGGCACACTGTGTCTGTATTGTTCCTGGATCACCTGCGGCTGCCTCTTGCATTCTTCCTTTTTCAGTCTGAGCTTAGTCAGGAGCTACCTGTTCATCCACGCAGCCCTCCTGCTGCCTTGGCTTGACAGTGGCTTTATAGCAGCTTGGGTACAAGGGATGTGTGTTTGGCAGCATAGACACAAAGAGTTTAAGGCAGAAAAATATTCTTTACCGAGACTTGGAGCCAGTTCATTTATGCTTATATCCATGTCTGCTTCCAATATCTCCAACAAGCTCTACTACAGCTATCTGCCCTGACCCAGTAGCCTGGTCTGCAGGGCATATATACCTACAGAGACTTACCCCAATCACAGACACAGCCTGCCACAGGGCAGAAATATGGACAAAAATGCCCCCATTTTAAACTAGATATTTCACCACTAACTCCTGGCAGGAATACAGACACAAATGCCCCAGTCTTTAACCAGTTATTTCACCCATAACCCCTCCTGTCTCTTGCATTACACATATATGCTTTCTCAAATCAAACAGCTGAATTTGTAATCATTAACACATTTAATTTAACAATCCTTAATTTACTGCCCTGAAGCCTGCAGCCTGGACTGTGGTTTCTTGCCATACTGGTGACAAAAAATGACCTTTCAGTCACTACATGTTCAAAAATCAGTACATGGCTTAAGAAACATTTATACAACAAAATTGTAAAACCACTGTAAAAAAAAAATCTTTATTACCAATTTCTTACCCAAGGAGGTTGTATCAACCCCCTCAACATGCAGACAGTAGTTTCTGTTACCTATTGCACTTAAAAAGGTGGCTGGCATCCTACATATGCACACTCCTAAAGACAAGTGAACTCACTGTATAAGTAGGGTGAACTCTTCTATGAGTTTGTAGAAGTGGGTATAAACTTAATCCTTTGCACAGATTACACAGAATCATAGAAGATCCTGAGTTGGAAGGGACTCACCAGGATCACAGAATCCAAGTTCTAGGCCTGCACAGAACACCCCAAGAATCACACTGCTGCCTCGCCCAACTACCCATAAGGTAATTTCCTAATATCCAACCTAAATGTTCCCTGACATAATTTCAGGCTCTTCTCTTGGGTCTTTTTTACTGGTCACCACAGAGAGGAGATCAGTGTCTGCCCCTCTCCTTCCCTGTATGAAGAAGCTGTAGACAGCAATGAAGTCTCTCGTCAGTCTCCTCCAGGCTGAACAAGGCAAGTGATCTCAGCCACTCTTTGTAAGGCTTCCCCTCAAGGCCCTTCACAATCTTCATGGTTCTCCTTTAGATGTTCTTTAATAGTTTTATAGCCTTTTCATAGCCTGGTTCCCAGAACTAGACACAATTACAGAGAAAAGCAAGGTGCTAAAACACAAAAACCCACATAGAATAAACATTTTCTAATATGAAAATGTTTAGTCCTAATATAAACCAAAATAAATGTGGTGGGTATGCAATACCAGAATGATATTCTGAATAGTCTAAATCATTCATTGTGACAATGGAAAAAGAGAAAAAAAAAAAAGAAAAATCTGAAAGTCTAAAATGAAATGCCAGTTCTCTCTCTGTTGATGGGTTACAAACTGCAGCTAAATCTACAAAAGGACATGGATACATTTTGGTTGTCCAAACTCAAACTGAAAATTTAAAGCCATCAGTAAGTTGCAGAATTCATCAGACTGGGCCCAGGAATTGTAGCTTTTAAGTATGATGTGCCACTGCTTTTCAAAATACCAGGAGACACAAGAGCCAAGACATGTCCCCTGAGGTATCCAAGCAATGGACCATGTCTCACCTCAGTTGTCCTTTCTCCAAAGCACTTCAGAAGCAGCTGCTCAAAGGCCTTCCCTGGGGAAACATGTCTTTCTGCATGTGTGGCGTCCAGAGCAATTGAAGTTTGTGTGGGCATTCATCTACCTGCATGTGAAGGAAGCCTTGTCACATGTAAGGGAAGGAGCGATGGAATGCAGATCTCTCTTACTGTGTGTAAGATGCCCTTACTCTCTTATAGCTGTGCAGCTGACCTGTCTAGCTGGAAACACGACAGTGCAGGGCATATCAGCTCTCTGCTTAGTGCTCCACTTTGCAAAAAAAATATTATTTGAAGGCTGAACAATGGGACAAAACAGGATCACGACTGTGTATTGAAGTCATTCGGTCAAACTGCTAACACTGGACCATGAGGGCCAGACATTCCTTGCCCTAAGAGCTAGAAACTAGAAAACAGTAATACTTCCAGAAGAGCAAGGACCAGAGGCAAGATGTCTCCCACTCCCAGGCAGGCCTGCTAAGTAATTAGACTGCAGAATCATGCTCAGGTTTTGGAGCAATTACTATGTAATTCTCCATGCCAAAGAGGAACTCTTAATTCCTTTGCTGAACAGCTTCAGTGAGAGAAAATGGAAACATTTGTGCTCACATTTCCTCATCCTAGAACTTCATGGGAAAAGCAGAGGGAGGTAAATGAAGGGATTCAAATTTTCTTAGGTGGGAATTAAAGCCTTGTTTTCTGGATGAAAAGGGACTGCCTTTTAAGCTTTCAAAGGAGCAAAAGCACCTCACGGCAGGGAAGAGGTCAGAGTGCTGGCTTCCAAGTAAAGGGATATACTTCTCTACAACCAAATATAAGGAATCCAGGTCTCTGAGACAGGCACAAATGCTTTGTATTTCCTATTTGTGATGTTTTTCTGTATAGCTGGGGATTACATGACCACTGATACGAAATCTGTGCCCTACTAGCATGCCAGACAGTACATGTCACATACATTTCTGCCAAACTGACTGGGATGCACTGTATAACATTTATTCCAGCTACTAGAAACAAGCTACCAGGCTTTCTGAGCTGAGTGTAAGAAAAAAAACAACAACTCAAAACCAGCAACTTGTACTGGCTTAGCCTTTTGCACTTGTGGCTGCAGTGTATTTTTTCAGGCAGCGAAAATCATAAAACCAGACTTAGGGTACCAGCCTCTACCTGCCAGCTGGGAAAATTACAGACTTTGGCACTTGGCTTTCTCCCCATAGCCTGAGCCCTACAGAGAGCCTAGGCACTTGATGTGGAGGCTGTTAATTCCACAACCCCAAGCCCTTGTTCGATTTAACCCTAAATCAGTTTCAATTCACAACAACTAAATGTCAGGAATCCAAATCTCTGAGTCAAGCTCAAATGCTTCCTATTTCCTATTTTAGACAAACTTCTGTTTAGCTGGGTCCATCAGTTTCATTTCACACTCTGTGACACTTTTCAGCATAAATTTAGATGATTCTACTCTTATGTAACTCCTGTCCCCTCCAAATCTAGCTGGAATTCATAAAAGCCAGGCTGGCTGTAGCCACATGACACAAAGTAGTCATCATTAAAGCAGATGTGGTCTTTCAATAAAACATGATGAGATATCACCCTATCAATGCCATTCTAAAAGATACCTGCTCATCAGGCATTTTTAGCTTAGATCCCTCTTCCCAGAAGAACTGAAGGAGAATCAGGAAACTGGAAGCAAGCACAAGTTGCAGAGGAGGGGGATTGTGTGAGGCTGTTGAAGCAAATTTCAATGGAACTGAAGCTTAACTTCATGCTCAATCAGGTTATCACCAGCTTGTCATCACTGCAACTTGTCTGGCCACACCAAGGGTTACAAGAAGCTAAACCAGCAGGAAACTACCTTACCCTGCTCAAAAAGCTGGGGGTGGGGAAGGGTTATAGGGGGAGGAGAACAGAGCAGGAGTATTGGGGAAGAGAGAAAGAATAGTTTTCTGCTGATTTAACTCTCCAAAATGGCTTATCAAGGAGATCAGAGGAAAACCAGGACACACACATTGGAGGGAGTGGAACTGTAGGGCCAGAATGCAGGAATGAAGGAAGTAAAGAACTACTGCTGCATTGCCTTATCCTGGGTAAAGCTGTGGGGGAACTACAGGGGAGCAGAATTTGTCCTTAGAACTGAAAGATAGTAAGATGTTTACAACTCTCCACTATGTCTATTTTTTTTTTTTCTGCTGAAATGGTGTTCTTTAAAGAAAAATCAGCATATAGCATGGACCAATCTTTTAGTGGTATACTCACACCTTCCCTGTTGTTATTGTGCCTTGCTGTGATTGCCCTTAAGGGAGAGGATTAGGTTTTACATGGAGTGGTTTTGCTTTTGTAGCATCTAGGAAATTTTTGGTTGGGTTTGTCGTTGGTTTTCTTATTCTTGATTTTACTTTGGGGATTTTTTTCTTCACAGAAGTAACTATCCCCATTGCTGGACACCAGTTTTCCAGTTGGTTGACAGATATTTTTTTATTAGCTATGATAGAGACCAGCTGTAGAATACTTTAAAATATATAAGCTCTGTTAAGTTTTCAGTTTCCCAGCACACTGGCCATTCAAACAGTCTGGATCCTATTTAACAAACATTGTTGAATGTATTCAGTTAATAAAAGCTTGGCAAATATTAGTAAAGGGCTTGTAATGGTTGTGAGTGACATAAAGGTTAAAAGCCTTTGATAGCATTGCACCAAACTGGAGTCAAGCTTGAAGAAACTGAAGTGATGTGCCAGTAGGAAATCTCAGCACTGACTTCAGACATCACAAAATACTATTTTTTAAGAAACTGGAAAAGATACAACAATTCTGCAAATCTGAATTTAGTTTTGAAACTACTGACATTATTTATCTCCTATCATCCTGTTCCCCATTACCAGAACTGTCCCAGTTTTACAGTTCCAGTGAAAGTAAGATGTTTTCTGTCCTATGCCTGTCTTATACTGTTTCTTTATAAGGATCAGGACAAGAGAAGAAAGGACATGTGGCAGATGAGTATATAGGGAATAGTATCCTTCAGTGTAAACTTTGATTATTTATTTTTTAGTTTGCTTGCATCTGTCTCTGCACATAGGAAAGGTCTCTGTGCACCCCAGGACACAAGGAGGTTTCCTAGCACCTCCTCAGAGCTCGGATTACCCAGGAGAGAGTCACAATGTGAACACTAGAAAACACACACTGTTTCAGGAATTCTGTAAACATTGTACTCCAGCTCCCAAAACCGCTTGTAGATTCACTTTCTTTAAAGGCTTGTCTGGAAGAGGATAAAGGTGCAGTAAAAAAAAAAAAAAAANAAAAAAAAAAAAAAAAAAAAAAAAAAGTGTCAGTGAAAACTTTTAATTAATGTGTTTTCAGATTCTCAATGTTGACAGGGTGTGTTGCATTTTAGTGCATTTGCCAGCAAACAAGTTAAAATACACTTGTGTCCCAACTATGAGTGGCAAGTTAGGGCATGTTTTTAAAAGTTTCAAATTTTAACAGGAGTTAAAACATGCTCATGATTGTGCTTTTACCTTAGCAGAGTGTGAGGGTCACTGAGGAGTTTTTCTGGGACTCCAGTGAGAAGATGCCACACAGGGCAGGGAGCTGTTATTGAGCAGCTTTCTCCCTTTCCTGAGCAGTCAAATCAAAATACCATTTCATTCACCTGTACTTCAGGAATAGGTGAAAATTATTGTTTTAGGCAGTACTGGAAAAAGAAAAAAAGCTGGATATTAGTGAGTTGGGAGGTTCGGCAGTTGCCTGCAGGAGTCAGAAGCTATGCTTTCCTAGGGTGCTAAATTGCAGCTTCAGAGTACCTGATGTAAGGTCAGGATTTCCACAGCCACGTAACTCAGAACACCTTCAGCTTTTATTCTAGGTGTGGCCACTTTGCAGGAGCAACTTTGCTCTTGAGCCAAAAGCTATCGGCTCTTGTCCCAGCCTCCCCACAGAATGTTAGTGCCAAGTTGACATAAGCACTACATACCATGCTTACACTTGGCTAGCTTGACAGGAAGGTTTGTGTTTATGCCCAATCAAAGTTGTGGCTGCAAGGCACAGATTTATTATTAATGATCATGAAGTCACAGCCAAGAATCAGTAACACTGTCAGCTGTGAGGCTGATTTGCTGGGCAGCACTGTACAAAACATTTTATCATTCCATACCTCACTTTTCCACCTTCCCAAAAGGTTGAGGATGAAAATACCTCAGGAAAAATGTGCTGACAGGAGACACTTTTTGGAAGTTCTGCAAAAAGACAACTTCATCTAGGGGGTGCAACACACTATGAGAAATCAGGAAACTGCAGCGACAGAGCCCTTAAACCTTTGGAGGAGCAAGGAGAGGCAAATCCTGCTGCCCCTCTGAGAGCAGGTCCCCAGCCTTGTCTCTTCCTCATTTCGGGGCTCCACAGAGCTGTCTCTCAGTCATGGTTGTCATGTTCTTAGAAATATTACTACAGATGACCCAGGGGGAATATTTTTTTTGCTGACACAGCTATTGTGGTAACAGCCTTAACACAAATTCCAACTAAGAATATTCTATTCTGTGCAAATACGCTTGACAATGGTACAGCTTTTTTTCAGACAATAAATCTGCAACACCTTATACACAAGCTTTACACTGGTACATCCTTGTTCCTGTCACAGAAATTCTATGACAACTTTTTATGTGGAAGGCACAGTAGAAAAGTGGTATTCTCATCTTCATAACTGATTAGTCCTGTTACAAAACACTAATGAGGTCTTTCTGCCTGTCTTTCTCTTTTCCCTCTCCCTGCCTCTTGGAAGGAGATTAAAAGACCAGAAACTTGAGTAAAGTACAAGTTGAAGAAAGAAGAATCTCCCCTCCAGCAATTCTGCTTGGTGCATAAAGGTGTGGTGAAACAAGGAGCAGCTTGGTAGATGATGGGCTCAAGAGGTCATTCGAGGGGTTAATTCTTCTACTGGCACCTCGCAGTCAAGGGTTCGGGTTAGAGATAGCTGTCTGGGTTTTAATTGCACTGGGACTGAGAGAGGGACCATACAAATATCCCAAATTTCCTGCTTGTCCAGACTCTACAGAAGAACGTGTGGAACTAAGTACCTAGAGTAAGATCAGTCAAGGCTTAGTCTTTTTTACTTTATCTTTTTCTTGTCAAGTTGTAAAACATTGAAATGGTTGAAAATCATATCAAAAGCATAATGCAAAGCACACCGTCTAAACTCCAAGTCACTCTGTGAAATTTTTCAGTGACGCTACTCTGAAATTCAGAGGTAGCTACGGTGGAAAAAGTAGAAATGCATATGCCCGTGCCGGTGAAATCGCCTATACCCGTTCAGGATGGACAGGTGCCTTTTGCTACTGGTTGCGGAGTCCCGTCACGGTCTTCCGGCAGGTCTTCTTAGGTGATCTGTTACATCAATCAGTCTAAAAAGATAAAAACCCAAGCCACCACCAACAAAATCAAGATTTCCTTAATATCCAGATTAAAAGGAGCAGACAAAACACGGCGCGTGCAGTTGAGAAGCGGGGGAGGATCCCGAAGAGGGAAGCCGTCCTGGTGGCCGTGCCCCACGGTTGCGGTGCCGTCACGCCATAAGGTGAGCCCTCCGCAGAGCTCGCTCCATCCCTTCTGCCGCCGGTGCCCGCAGCCGCACACCACTCCGACCAGCGCGCCCGGGAGAGGCGGCGGCCGGCGCATCCCCGGAGAGCGGCTCCTGCCGCCGCGGCGCCCTGGGCCACGACCCCGGCCCCACCCG
>WBMY01003412.1:646968-688965 GCA_013397315.1 Donacobius atricapilla
GGGCTCCCCTCCGCCTTCCTCTCCCATCCTCTATATTTTGGTTTCCTCGGGTTTTTTTTTTCATCAGTATTAATGTTTTGTTTTGGTTGGTTCGGTTTTTTTTCCGTTGTTTTTTGAATTTTTTTTTGTTCGTTTATTTTTTAATTTCATACTTTGCAACTCTCTTCATATTATAAAACTTTTACCGATCGGTCTATGGACATGCCCATATATGAAGGAGATGGGTGGGTCAATAAGGGATATCAAATGAAGTGACAGGGGCCGCAGTGGGGAACCCGGGGCGCGCCGCCCTTGCCGGGAGCGCGCCCCGCCAGAAATGATGTAAGGGGTTAGTCTTTTTTTTAAAAGAAAGTTATTACGATGTATTTTGTGAGGCAGATGTTCTATAAGGTTTACAACACTACAAGTCTTGATTAAGAAGGAAAGGAAAAAGGAAAAAAAAAATAAAAAATAAAAATCAATACCCAGATAAAGAGATCATAGTCTTAGGAATTCATTTAAACCATAGGAACTTTTCACTTATCTCATGTTAGCTGTATCAGTCAGTGATTAAGTAGAAATACAAGTTGTATAGGCTTTATTGTTTATTGCTGGTTTATGACCTTAATAAAGTGTAATTATGTATTACCAGCAGGGTGTTTTTAACTGTGACTATTGTATAAAAAAAACAAATCTTGATATCCAGAAGCACATGAAGTTTGCAACTCTTTCCACCCTGCCCATTTTTGTAAAACTGCAGTCATCTTGGACCTTTTAAACACAAATTTTAAACTCAACCAAGCTGTGATAAGTGGAATGGTTACTGTTTATACTGTGGTATGTTTTTGATTACAGCAGACAATGCTTTCTTTTCCAGCTGTCTTTGAAAATAAAGGAAAACTCTTCAGATGCAATGTTTTTTTTTTTTTTGTGTAGCATCTTGTCTATCATGTTTTTGTAAATACTGGAGAAGCTTTGACCAATTTGACTTAGAGATGGAATGTAACTTTGCTTACAAAAATTGCTATTAAACTCCTGCTTAAGGTGTTCTAATTTTCTGTGAGCACACTAAAAGCGAAAAATAAATGTGAATAAAATGTATAATTTGGTTGTCTTTCTTTTATGGATACTCTGGTAGCTTAAAGGGACTAGCCAGTATTGCCTAAATTTGTACAGAGACAGTAATGTGTGCTGTTAACAGTAGCTTTGAAAAGTCCTGGATCTTGGACTCTGTAATACTGTGCATTTTACAGAGAAAGTGTGCAGTGCACCAGGCAATTTGTAGGCTTTTCTGGCTTTAGAAAGAAGACTGGAAAGCAGTCTGAGCATGTACAGTGTATGATTCTCCTGTCCAGGCTCCATTTTGCTTTTAAGACCAGAGGTATCCAGCGTATGAGGGTCTTGCCTCTTGAGGAAAATAAGATTTAATATGAATTGCTTAGGGTGGGGCACTGATATGTTTATGCTGAGTTGCTTAAAAATTAAGCTCTTGAGCAGATGTCCCACTTCGATCTTGGTATGCTGGTGCTGCTTTGGTACCTCGATGATTGTCTTGAAAACTTTAGCCTGGAAGGAGAAGGGGGAAACTAATACTGCCATTCTACTTAAAATAATTAAAAGCAATATTTTCTTTTTTTCCTCAAGTGCTACTCCCAAATACAGGTGAGTTTCCAAACAGATTTCAAAATTTGTCAATGAAAAAAAAAAAAAATTACTTGGTGCTTGCCTCTTAATTGTTAGGCTTTTTGGCTAATTTCCAGCATATTGCTCAGGGCAATTATGCCTTAATAAAACTGAGTTCATGTAAGAAAAGCGGCAGCAGTGTTTCAAGGGTGGAAATTGATTCAAGAAAGTGTTGCTTCTAAGTTTATAGGAGAAAGTTTAGTGTTACACTTACTTGCTTCCACCATTTTCAGCAGAAACTCTTTGGAAGCAATTATGATTCATTTTATGAGAAAATGGCACGTTAGCACCTTGTTCCCTAAAGAACAAAGCCTAAACTGAATGAAGTGTAGTTGATTTCCTGCTGAATGCATACTTCTTTTTGTTTTCTTTGGATTTTTTGGGTTTTGTTTTTTTTTGTTTGTTTTTAATTCAGCTGTCTACCATTTTAACTTTGGCTTGTATGTACTCTAGTTGCCCTGGTATTTCTCTATAACTTTAGAAATGTATTGAAACTATGCTATAATTGCTGAGGGACAAAAATAAATGGATGTAAAACAAGATCCTCCACACCAGTGTCATTCTTGGAGTACATGTGTTTGAAGTCTAGTGCATAACTGCTTTGCTAAGGGGTTTTTATAACATGGCTGTAAAAACCTGTTCTTGAGACGCATAATGTCTTGGCCATAGAGTCAATGTCTCTTTTTAATAAATATGTATATATTTAAATCCAAGGATTCTTAAAGAGAAGTCTGATTTTTTTCTCCTTTTTTCCTTTTTTATTTTTGTCAAACTGTATATGTACATATGAAGAAAATAATTGCTAGTAGAGTTCTTTTTCAGATTTTTCTTAACCTCTCAAGCTTTCATGTTTTTGTCCTCACTCAGCTGGTGGTTTCTGAAGCACTTCCTATGCCTGGGAGTGCAGAATTGTACCTGCCCCTGGCAGATGGACTTTTGGCTTGGGGCTTTGTCATTCTGTGGCTTGACTTTACTTGAAATGTATTTCCAAGTCCTAACACTGGTAGAGTTTCAAAAGTGTATCTTAAGAACACCAGTTGCATGATCTGCTCTTCCTGTCCCAGCAGTCAGGTAAGATTTGATAATGCCGGTTTTCCACTGTGTGGTTTAAGAAGACAGAAGTCAAGGAAGGGCTTGGAATCATGGAAATAGAGGAGTTTTGAACTGCATTGTGCAGGAGCATCTTTCCTCCCTGGGTCCCCAAGGGACTGAGTAGTTATTGCTGTGGAATTGTGGAATATCCTTTTTTATGTACAGGAAAAATGAAGGGGCTGGGTGTTAACGACTGGTCAGGTGGTTCATCTTCTTACTGGGAAAGCTTTAGACTTTTTTTTATTGCATTGGTTGCCTCAATGAAAATGATAATTATAATAAATACTGTCATTTCAATGAATTCTCTCAGAGCGGATGTGAGTTTGGAATGTGTGATTTCAAACCAATTTTCCTAAATTGTGGTTCTTGTTAAGCAGAATATTATTATTGCTATGAACAAGGTAATTTCTGTTGTGCTGAAACAATGTCATATTTTTAGGTAAAACTTACACTGGAATCTAATTTTGCCTGACTAGGGGCTCTAGAGATTTACTTCTTTTGCTTATTTACTTACACTGAAACAACAGTTTTCCTTGTTCAAGAATGTAACCTGGTTGTACAAAAGTGCTTTAGATTTCATGCCTATCTTGGTTATGTCTAAACTACATTTCAGACCTTCCAAATCAAGGTGTCTGACCTCAAGTACTTGAGTTTTGTATCTGGTCCCAATACTTACAATTGTGAAATTGTAGAGACTTTGCCTTCAGGCAAGAAAGCAAGGCAGGAAAAGGGAAAGGTGAGATGGGTGAGGGAGGCAGAGTCCAGGCTTTGTCTTCTGCTGGAGTCCCATTACCTTCTTGCTTGTGTCCACAATCCTTGGATACAAATCAAGTCTTGTATCAGCTTCTGCCATGTCTAAAAACTCCTGTTGGTTGTATTAGATGTAAGAGTTGCACATGTATTTTACTCCTTTATTATGATGTCTTCGTTTGAAGAAAGTTTTCTGTTCTACACTACTGTTTGAAACAGCTAACTCTTGAACTTCACTTGCAGATGATCAGATAAAAGTCGAAGGTTTTCATCTGTTTTGATTGTTTTGAGTTTTTCTAAGTTACAAGTTCTTAATTATTGCCTTTAAAGAAATCTAGAATAATACATACTCTAGTCTGAAACTGTAATCCTGGTTAATGGTTTCCTGCAAAATTTGTCCTGTGAATTTGGTCTTTATGCTATTTTGTATAGTGAAAGAATAGTAAAAGGTCATCATTGGTGGTATTGGACTGGTTTCAGTGTTTGTTTATTTTGAAAGACTGAGGTGAAATGTGTTTTTCATAATGATGTAGCTTAGTTGAAAGCATCCTGATTCTAGCTTAGGATTTTTTTTTTTTTTTTTCCCCACCATGCTCAGGTCACCAGGTTAGAATAAAGCAGGTGTGAGAAATAGAAAAAGCAGAAAGCTTGCATAGCAGTGCAGATGTAAGGCTTAGAGTGAAAAAGATACCAGAATGAGGACACAGAACAACAAGACTGTTTTGTGCTGTGTAGAGTTAGGCCTTAGCAAGTAGAAAATATGTTAAGCAAGAAAATAGAATAATTTAATAATGAGGCTCTATGCTTTGTTTAAAGAGTATAAAAAGTTCCTGAATAGCAAAAAATATGAAACAAGCACCTTTGTTAGGTATAAGGTATACGTGTAGTTTTAATGATTGGTTTATGCAGATGTCTGTAAGCTCTTAACAATTTGCTGTTGGTTAGAAAACTTTTAAAAGGCCTTGTAACAAAGAGAACTTTGGCTGCTGTTGGCAAGACATGAGCCGTTGCCATCTTTCAATTGTCTGACCCTGTAATGAGGCTGATGTTGCAATAAAAGCTCAAGGAATGTCTCCCAACAGTCCCATCCCGTTATTCGGAAAACCAGATCCACCAAGCAGGTCCCTTTATTCCTGAAATAGGAAGCAAGTGAAAATGGTATATTGTTTATAACATGGTGTAAACAGCGGGATTAGTTTGTTCTCCTTACAAATCTGAGATTCTCGGATAGCTGTGGGTGAGTGGGAGCTGTTGGCATTGCCATGAGTCCGGCAGGGCAGAGGCAAGCAGCTCCCTGTTGCACGAATGAGGGAGCGTAAGGAATGGTGCTCCAAACTGCAAGGTTACTGAAAGCCTGGGTACTGGCTGGCTTGCCCTAGGGAGAGCCAGTGTGGTGGGGAGCTTTTAAAGCCTGTTGGTTGTTTAAGGATTGAGAAAGGGAAGATGTAGCAGCGTGTTTCATGATGTGTTTACCGGGACAACTGTTGAGATTGCTCTGAAGTGGAAACATTGCTTATTGGGAAGATCAGAAGAGGGTTAGCAGTGGGATCAAAGTGGCAATTATGCCTGAACAGAAGGGTGACCAAAGTATTGCCCTATGAATGAAGTACAGAATTAGAAATATGTCAACTCAATATATTGTTGAGTGTACTTATTATACAAAAGCAAGAGGTATTCTTTATACCAAAGAATTCAGATTCAGAATGCCCGATTTTAAGGATGTCTATGATGTCACCTGGTGGAGGTGAAATAAAGGTTAAGTTAATGTTTTTAGAATGTTTTGAAAACTTGAGGATGGTTACAAGTATTATTTACACATCTTTGCCCTCAGTCTTTGCTGCAGGAAGGTATGTTTATCCAAAACAGGACTATCAAGGAAGTAGGTGAAACAAGACATTAATATTTGCAATTAGAAAGACACAAACAAGATATATGGAATATTTGTTCTCAAATATATGATGAATTTAGATAAAGACATTTTTCAATTAAAAGGAGAGGGGAGGGGTGGTTTTTTTTGTTTTTGTTTTGCACCTAACACAATTCTGATTTTAGAACTGCAAGTATTTAAAATTATTTGATGACACAATAAGCCATGCTTACAAGGGTCACCTGCTGTTCAAAGGAAGCAAACCCGATTCATTGTCACTGGAAAAGAACCATTTCAAACCAGTTAAGACCTGCATAGGCAGGGATTTTGCAAAGGGGACCAAGAGAAAAAATAAACCAATCCCCAGGCTTTAGGAATCGCTTTTTCTAGTCCCCTGAAGCTAGGCTGTCATAGGTTTAAAGTACCCCCTTTCTGTCTTTAAAAAATACATAATTTACTTATGAGAGACACTATTTTCACTGGAGTGCAAATCTATGTTCCTTTCAAACACCACTAATGAAACCATGTCCAAAATTGACTGGTGAAGGTAACATTTTCCAGGAATGAATCATTAGGCCACTCACAAGTCCCACATTGCAGTTTAGGAGTCTGTTAAAGCAAACTTAGCATATATATCTCAGAAGACTTACCTCCTCTGAGGAAACTGGGCAGCAAATATATCCCGCTTTGGTAATTAAACAAAATGACAGAAATCGTGGACTGATACTCAGAACACAGGAAGGAACATGATCTTTTTTCTTTTTCCCTCAGTACTATTTTTGCATATCCTACATACATTTTTGCTTTCTAACAAACATCCAGGAAGATAATTCAAAGCAGTGGAGCGAGGATAATTCCAAAATTTCTCTGAATTCTTTCTCCTGTATGTTTTTTTACAGGTATATTTGAAAATCGTTATGATATTTTATTTTACTGTTTAACAACTTTACAAGTTAATGTTCACACAGAGAAACAATGTCATCCGTATGCTAAATTAGACAAACCTTTCCTTTTAGGGATCTTGGTGACACTAGAATGAGGCCAAAATCAGTGCTTGCCAAAGTTTGCTTAGCTAGGCAACACACTTATGAAATTCCCCCATAAATGTTGCTAATGATAAGAGAAATACATTTGATTCTTCTTTGCAGCATCAGCTCGGAATCCACAAGAAATGGAGTGCAATAGAGGTACCAGAAAGTACTGTGTTTGCCTGAATTAAGAGGCTGAAGACCCACAGGACCATACTGGCAAAATGGACAGGAGCGCTTTCATGTGTTGAAATGACAAAAATGAAATGCTGCTGGAAAGTTAGCCTCGTTGATACATAGTGAGAGTTTATGCCCTGGAGGTTCATTATTCCCAGTTTTTCCTCTGCCTCCATCACATGGAGTCTTTCTAATACTTAACAAGCTTGTACATGGACATGCTGATGCAGCAGTGTATTTACAAGCTCCTCTGGATAAGTCATCAGAAAAGTTTTCTACTTTCAATGTACTTGGTCATCATTGCTGTATGCTGAATGCTGTGTCAACCTGGTGAATTTTTTGCCTTTGTGTTGCTTGCACTGAAAATTGTAATTTCAAGATCATGAAGCTTCTGCTGTTATTATAAATTGGGCCAACGAGGAGGAAGAAGGGGAAAATACCTTTCAAGTGATGTTATAATAGGACAATCAACTTTAAAAAACAGAGAGATTCAAAGACAACTGTTCTCTATTTAAATCCCAGTGCTAATCTAATCTAATCTAATCTAAAGAGACCTTAGGGCCTTGACTTGCATCTTGTTGCTTATATTGCATACATGTTATGATAGTCATTAGTTTAGTAATCTGTGGATATATAGAAGTAGAAACAAACTAGTACTTCTGAAGTTTCCCTACTCCTAAATGCTTCATGGCAGATGTGCCAGGTTTAACTACAAAAGCAGTTGCTGGAGAAACATTCTGTATGGCTTTGTCACAGAGATACAGAAGACGGAAGTGCTGAGTTGCTCCTGAGGGTTTTAGGAGAAATAATACACTCTTCATCTTTTGTGACAAAGATAGAACGAGGATACTTGTAGTGAACTCTTCAGAGAAGCCACACAAGTTTACAGTGAGACCATAAGAGGGTGCTGAATGTCACACTTTCCCAGCAGCACTTGAGTGAAGCAACATACGTGTAAGAAATGCACCATTTGCAAGTGAAACTGGACATTTAAAAACTTTCTGTACTGCCAACTTCCTTACACGAGAATCTGCCATATTAAAGGCAATCGAATAGCAGATGACAGTGACGTGAACAGCTGGGAAGGAATCCCGCAGGAGGAGCATGGCCGAGGACGGCTTCTGAACAGCAGTGTAAACAAAGGTTCATTTCTCTAAGGCTACTACTACTACTACTAGGAAATATTTATACTATGATACGGGCTCTAAAGGCCAAGATTAAATATGAGTCTTGTTTGTGCCAGGCACTGTATGTAAACATCTGTGAGAGACAGTCTCTACTCTGAAAAAGCTTCCAGGCTAAATGCAGAAAGGTTAGGCTGCTTCACTTCCTACCATTGTTAGAATCACATTTCTATTTGTCTTGGTCAAGATTATGAAGGAGGGAGAGGGAATAAATTACCAACTTCCTTTTTTTCTTTTCCACCCCCGCTCCCCGCAAAGATCTGTTATTTGCAAGTTTCTTTTTTTCAGTTCATGCTCTTTGCCTTCATAAAAGTGGAACTGTGATACTGAAAGCCTTGCCATCTGTCTGCAAACGGGCATTTTCACGGCTACAAATATTGATGGGCAATGCAAGCAATAACAGATGCAGTTAGAAGTGGCTCTTGAGTGAAAAGATCAAGCAACCCCAAAACCTTGAAATACAGCTTGAAACAGATTATCAATAGCTCGCTAGTGACACTTCGAGGCCGTTTTCATGTACTGAAACTAAAATACTTCTCACTCTTTCAAGTGGCTGTTTTGAGCACTGTCAGCAATTGCCAGCATGGAAGTAGCTGTGGGTTTTTGGAGGAAGGAAAGTGCCCATTTTAGGGAGAATATTTGCATTTAGCGATATGATTTTTCTTTCGGGGGTATTAATTTTTTTTTATCAAAAGCTATCCTCTAGCTTAATTAAATATTAGTATATTAAAGAAACAAAGATTCTGCATAGATTTTCTTTTCTATTAAGAGAATACCTTAATCTGAATTTTCCTGTTATAATTTCTGATTCCCGAGAGTTTTAGTAGGAAGTTCTTTATCCAAATTGTATTTCAAAACTACAGATATAGGAAGAAAATGTATGTATTCCAGTTGGCTTAGAATGAAATTACTGGAAAATTGGTTCAGCTTCATCATCTGGAATGCTGTGAGTCCTCACGGACCAGCAGATGAAATGAATATTGGGCATTAAATAGAAGAAAAAACATGTTTGTTATTTCTTATTTATTTTCATGTGGCATTGAAAAAAGTAACCTCGCTAGTCTGTGAAATTGATTGTGTTCACTGTGATTTCTAGAACATTATGCCGAAGTTATCAGAGGTACTTACCTGAAAATCACAAGTTTTAAAACTTCACCAACTTTTCCTCTAACACAGGAATGGTAGTGCAGGGATTGCCTGATTACATTTTCACCGTCATGTTGCATAAATCAGCTAAAGTGGTAAAAATGCTTGTGGTTTGGCTATATTTATAGTCTCTGTATTGCTAGCCACATGGGAGAGCTATGGGAGGGAATTTCCCTAAAATTGTTTTAGCCAATATAACCACTGGGACATGAGCATTTGTTGCTACTGAGAGTGTTAAACTTGGAAAACTCTCTCTACAACATACCAAGTGGGAAAAATAGTTAAGAGAATTACATTAAAAAGTAGTAGTCAAAGGATTTCACACAGCTTTAGGAAATTAGCTGAAAAATTTCTGAGTCATTAGTGAGAGCTTTTGACAACAGAAAGAAATAGGATAATCTGGAAAACTAGAGAAGGATAAATCCAATACCTGTTTTAGGTATGGTTTGACAAAAGATATGGGTAAAAAAGATAAAATGAGGGGAAGAAAAGGTCAAGGCGTGTAAAAACAAAAAGAGAGGGACAGAGAGATGTGTGTTGAGTGGAACCACAGTACAATGAAACAAGGACTAGGGAAGTTACAGATGAAGCAGCTAACAAAGGTAACTGAAAATACACTAGAGAAAATGTATTTTTAGAGGGATAAAATTATTAGAAATAGTCAAGATCAGCAAAACCACATCAATTCCATGTTATTATCTCTTCTGACTGCATAGCCAGTTTAGTAGTTCAGTGGGAGGTAGTAGTTTTGGTAGATGTTGACTTCCGTAATATTTTTGATGCTCTCCTGTGCAGCATACTCATAAACACAGCCATAGAAATAGGAACTAGGAAAATAGGTGTTGAGAAAAGTCAGCTAAAAAAATAACCTCAGTGTATAAGAGTCAATGGTTTGCTGCTATATTGGGGGGACTGGAAGTGCACATAGGAGGGAACTCAGACTACTTATAATACACATGAGAGTGACAGTTCAAAAATCAAGCAGAAGTTCAGCAAAGGACTGTGCTTCAGGAAAAGATTTAATTCAGGAACAGAAAATGGGGACTACACAGGCAACAGGAATCCCAGGGTCAAGGTGGTTCACAGGAAATGTCTCTCAAACATTACTCCTTTATTGAGTGCAATGGCAAGGGCCCAACAGGGTTGTTTTGAGCATCTTTTGAGAAAGATACGCTTTAAGGACAGTTCTAATTTTTCTTGTGCGTGTATAATGCCTAACTCAATAGAGTCTACATCTTAGACTAATAGTTAATTAACATGTAATGAAATATCATATTATTAATATTAGAAAAAATTATTTATTTCTAAAATCTGTTTTTGCTTCGAGACCTTACTGATAACTGCATTAAGAAAAATATGTGGCTCTGTTAATGCATGTGTACTTTTATTTAGTTAGATGTTTATGCATATGTATCTCATGAGATAAATTCTGGACAACTGTTATTGTACCCTCCCTTTCCTGTACTACTTTTACTGAAGCACAAAACAAAGTTTTCCCTGATCTCTCAAGACCTTTTGGAAATCACTACATTGAATTAAAATTATAAAACAAAGATATATAGGTAGGGAAGGGAGCTTAAACTAAACATTTTGACTACCACTGGCATTAAGACAGGATACAGACAGATTGTACCTTTCAGATTATCTGTTCTAACCTCAAGCCTCCGCAGGGTTTTCCACAACTTTCCTACTGTGTAACCTGTTAGCCCATTAAATTAGACTTGTAGTCAGAAATCCTTTCCTAAAACCTAAGTAAAATCCTCTTTCTCACGAACTATACTAATGATTTTTGGTGCTGCCTCCATCTGGTGCAGAAAAGTGATTTCTCTTTATAATAAACTTTCATGTGATGAAAAAGCAAACTAAACTCCTAGCCCTCCAAACTTCTCCTTGTTTGTAGCACACAAACCCAACTCTTCTCCATGTAAATCCTGTGTACTGCCTTCCTTGAAATCTATAGACTATGTAAAAAAAAAAAAAAAAGAAAAGAAAAGAAAAAACAAACTGAAAGCAAAACAGCACTGAAGTATTGCCACGCTGGTTTCATAAGAAGAAACTTGTTTTCAAAGAGGAGTATCCCTATCCTTTAGCATCTACCACGTGATTTTTTTTGTGGTGACCAAAGGTACAAAGATGGTCTGCTAAATTTAGCAGTTTACATATCTGCAAGTATAGACATATATTATAATCTATGGTGGACCTGCAGCAAACATGTTACATATCTAAATAGTGTTGTAGAGTGTTACCGTACACAATGGCAAACAGGTCCATAGCATGCGGCCCCATAGCACAGATTAATAAGAAAATAACAATTTTAAACAAAAAGAAACGCTCATCAATCTTCACTGAGCCCTCCTGTTTGGGCTGATCTTCAGGTGCTAAAATAAGATACACATTTTCATGGCCTATAGCCGCTTTTCAATATACACAGCATGTAATATAGTGTGTATATGTAAAACACATATGCATATGAACAGAGTCTGCAACCAGCTTGTACCCCACTGTACTAAGCAGATTTGAAAAGACTGTGGGTTTCAAGCTACATTTTTTAGGTGTCTCATCACTATTTTATTTTCCTATTAAGTCGACCCTGGGCATATACTACTTCATTTAATGTTTTCTCCTAGTACATACTAGGAAAATTCAGTACATAGGGAAATTCAGGCACTTTCTGCTATGCATGTATTTTCATTAATCACTGAGGTGCCAGCAGGGAGAGTGGTAAATTTCCATCACTCCAGTAATCACTATGGTTTGATCTAGTTGGAGACGGAGATTCCCTGATCTCAGACTCTTGTCAGTCTCAGCATTTCAGAAAAAAATTGGTTTTTTCCTTTTTAAAGTATCAATGTTTCTGATTCATTCACTAAAATAACATGCAGGAATTAAGGATGTTTGTTATGAGCCCAGTTTCTTCTTAAAACAAGGAAATATGAAGTACAAAGCTAAGGTTGAGAAACTGTCAAAAATAAAGTTACACATGAAAACTTAATTTTAGTTCTTTTAACAAACACAGTTTTCATGGAAACTTTAAAAATTTCATCCTAAACATGAAGGCCTCTTTGTAAAAGTACCTGCCACAGTGTGTTCATGGGTTTCAGTAGTACCTACCCCTCCTGTGCCTGTAACCATCAGAGACATGATTATTTATGAAGTAGATTGGCAAAGAAAAGAGTAAGGCAGTGTTCCTCAGAACAAAGCAGAAAGAGGTTGATGTCCCTTACATCCCTATAATTCAGGTAACAAAGTAGGAATGAAGGAGAGACGGGACTCTTGTGTGCTCAAAGCACTGAACTGGAGTCCCAGGGAAATGTGCTCTTCCGCGGTCGCTGGCACTGGTTTGCCATACAACCTCAGGCAAATGATTAGTCCAGTGATTTAGAAGTGTTCTGTGAGGGGAATTTTTCAGATTGTATGAATATTTACCACTCGGACCGAACCAAATGGGAATAGTCAGTCCTTTGGTATTTAAGATTTTTACTCAAGAATGAGGAATACAGCAGCAAACCATTTAGACATTCGAGTTTAATCTCTCTGCACTGTAGTTCTCCCTATAATAGGGGAATAACCAGATTCCTTGACTTCACACATGGATTTGATGTCTAGGGTCCCTTTATAATGTCTGTAGAAAGTTAACTACCTGGGAAAAACATTCCAGTGCCCTGCTCCCCGCTGCCCTGTTTAGCCAGGGGCAAACACAGCAAAGGGGGGAAAGGAAGGATGTGAGGGATTTTCGACACATGTTTTTATGTACTTATTTTTACAATAGCTGAGACCTAGCACACTCTTGGGAACTGCTGGCAAACTCCCATGCCTGGCTGAAGAGATTTGAATACCCATCTCACAGAAAAGTCCTTCCAGTGCTCTCCAGTGTATTCATTCTTGCAGGAGGGAAGGAGTAGGAAAGGGAGAGTTTAGTATTTCTCTCACTGAGGATATCCCAGTGCACTCCAAATTATTAGATACTTAGTGGACTAGAGAATGAACTGGTTTGAGTCTTACTTTTTCCTAGATTTAAGTAGTTGAGTTTAAAGGCTTAATCTTTCTCTAAACACAGGCTTTTGTCAAAGTGTATTGTAAGCTTTATAAGAACATAAAGAGGTTGTGAAGTCTTAGTACTGTTGTAGCAACCTCAACCTCTGTAGTTTTCTGATTTTTAAGTGGGTACTTGTCAGCTACTTTTTTTAGCCTAGGTTTTGTATGTTATTTATCTTCTTTAGGTTTTAAAAAAGGGCAAGAAACAGTGACCATACACATGCAAAAATTGTCATTGTACTGACCTAAGTAAGATCATCAGGTCTGATACTTAAACTGGTAAGAACTGGGAAAGAAAACTGACAATACACAGAGATATTGAAGCAATTATGTATATTTTGTCTTTTTCAACTCCATTGGTCTTACCAGCTGGGGTTCTTGACAAATGTATCCATAACTGAGATGTCATTAAGGATATTCTTAGTAAATGAATCCCTGGCAAACTCATTTAAACAAGGGTTTAAAAACTAAATTAAGAAAAAGGGAGAAGGGAAAATGAAAGGTCTACAGAGTGTGCAGAAAAAATGACAATTTGATTTAAAACTGCTCAACCAATTTTCTTCAACCTAAGAGTGTTTTCTTGAAGAGGCTATATTGCAAGCCAACGTAAAGATTTCTGGCTTGACATTTTTGACTTAAACAGCTACAGCAGATTTCGATAACAACATATGGAATATATTTTTTTCACATTCATTTAGCTGAAAGAATTTTGTTCAAACTTGTCTGATATAATCCAAGAGAAAAACCAAATATGGAAATCCCAAGTCCCAGAAGAATGTGAGAAATTAATGAGAGCTGCTAAGTTGAAGCTTAAACAAAAGTTGGCACTGAACTTCACCTAGACAGTCATGAGGAGGGATTTTTAATAGCAGCCATCTTGGGTACTTTGTTAAGGAAGAATAAAATACCGAAACCAAACAAGCCCACAAAAATCCTCCCTAGTCACTCATCGATCTTTTAAAGGGCAGTATCAGCAAGCTTGCTACTTGAATTTGAGATGTTCCACCAGGCCTTTAAAGAAATACCACCTCTAGGTTAGGACCCAATTATTAAAATTCCTAGAGAGATTTCTCTGCCCAAATTAAGGTGCAAACAAGACCATATGCTGAATTCAATAGTATGGATTTTTAATGAACAGTAAATAAGATGTAGAGAGGGAGAGAGAGAAAGAAGTAGGAAAAGGGGTCTAGAAATAGGAAAAGAAGTCTGGGGGGGCGGGGGAAGAAAGAGAGTGAGAGAGAGACAGATTAAGAGAAAAATATCACCACTCCATGGATCCTGACAGCATCCATTTGGTCCTCGTCTTCTGGTCTTCTCTGCTGTGGGTGTCCCAGCTTTATCAAACTGATGGTCACAGTCTAGATCCAGTGAGAGAAGCCCACAAAGCACAGGGTCCACTGGGTTTGTATTTGCTCAGGTTAAGGTGAGAATGCCCAGGTGCCTGCCTCCTTGGTGGTCTATTGTTTGAGTCATTAACCATTAACAGTCTCTCACGGATATAGATATAAAATCCCCTTTGTCTTGAAGGAGATGACTATTGGCATATGACACGAATGAACATCAGCCATAACTTTCAAAACCAGTATTAAGCATGGCTGCAAACATTTTGGTGAGGGATGGTAATTGTATATGGTATCTCTCAGAACAGAAATTAGTAAAGGCATTCGCCATGCCACTGGTGCATTAAAGTCCATTAAAATCATGGCCTAATGCACTACTAGAGTCTCCTCATCATTTGTACACAATAAAGGTTTTATTTATAAATTTGCCCTGTATGCTGTATCGCTGGCTTGCCGGTTTTACTGTGTGAGTTATACACTCCCTGGCGAAAGCAGAGCTCTCCCTGTGTGAAGCAAACTTTTCCTCTCTACTGAAGAATGTGAAACGGGGATGCACCCTTGCATCAGTCCCAATGCTTTCAGGAAGGGTTGAGGGGGGGTGCAAGTGCCCAGGGTCCTGCACCCTGAGCAGGCCAGTGCCTCTGATGTTGTGTAACCATGAGGACAAAGTTGTAGGCAGCATCTACGACAAATGTTTCCCCTAGCCCATGGGGGCAATTGCGAGCAGACAGGCAAGGATGTGGAGACGCCCACAGCCACACCAACACCGACATGCACTGCAGGAGCTGCATAGGTAGCTGGAGGAGGTGAGGCTCCAGCTGCTCTGAACGGGTCTTCTGGCCACCACCCCAGCCATGAGTTACACACAAGGTTCCCCCAGCTGCAGACCAGACCGTGCAGCCCTGGGTGGCGACTGCTCTTGGACTCTGCTCAGAAAAACCTCCTCAGGGATGCTGAGTGCTGCCAGCAGTGTAATGCAGTCTGGCTCCTTGCAGTTGGGGAGCAAAGTCAGCTGGATTTTGGCCAAGTCTTTCATAGGAGCCCAGTAGGGGAGTAAGGGTTCCCTCTGCAGAAACATTCTCTGTGGCTTGCTTGTAATTTGATCTGCAGCTGTCAAGAGTGAATGTTGCCTATACTTACCAAGTTTCATAAAATAGCATGTATAAGGATGTCTCTTGTTAAGGAACACCCATTAAGTGCATTAAATAATGGAATGAATCACAATTTTTATACAGAGAGCATTACACTAAATCCCTAGCATAAAAGTATTTTGTGTACTAATTGATTTTATCTTGCTGCGCTGTACTCAGATTTTGCTTTGATGGCCTGAAAAAAAATCAAGGCTTCAATTTTGCCCACAGTCAAACCCAAATTCTGCATGTTTGTTTCATGGGACCCATCTAAGTGACTTCAGTGCACAGAGCTATGTGACAGGAGCAAGAGCTAGTTCTCATCTGTGGTGGCAAATACTGACTTAAATGCACTAATGATATAATTAATGTACAGACTAGTTACTCTTCATTAAATTGTGCAGATAATAAAACACATTTCCAAGCTCTAAAGGAGTCAGTGAGCATTCAGAAAAGTTGATTTATCAATAATAGGCAGCCAAAGCCTTCTGTCCCTTTTAGACAGATATTCCTTTACAAAATTAAATAAGTATATGGACTGCTATGGAATATGTCTGTACAAAGAAAACCACAAGTCATAAGATAGTTTCTGCTGATTTTTCTCCTTTACCCCTTCAGGTTTTTTATGTTGTCAACAATTTTAAATCTTAAAGAAACCTCATCAGATTATAAATGATCCAGAAAACCTCACTAAGGCTTGTATTTTTTACAAAACTGACCATACAAATCGCCTAACATGGAAGTGAAACAGCTGCATTGGAAATGTCGTCACGCTATTGTACAAATTAGAAAGCATCATCAGAAACAGATTTTAGTCCTCTTTCAACTAAAATTATAATATCTTCTCCAAAATTTATGTTCTTCTGTTTAAAAATTCAATGAAGCACCTTTTGCAATTAGTTATATGTGTTCAAACCAAAAGGCCTATTAGAATAGCATTACCCGAGTGTGGTATGTCAGCCTTCCTATATGGGAAAAGCTGGCTCTGTCTTCTTGAGATGTTTCCATTTTTACTTTCAAAAACCACCAAACACAATTATTTTAAACAATAAAGCAGTTCAGACATATTTCAAACCAGGGAAACCATTAAATTAAAATTCTCAGAATCACAGGTCATTTTTTGAAGAGTAGATCATTAAATTTTATTGTCCCTTACAAGAACTGGGCAAATCAAGCTCCTAGGATTTAAAAAAAAAAAAATCCAGCTGCTATGCTTGAGGAAGATATAAGTATTCACATTATTTATTTTTATTGCACAGCAGTAAAGTATTCTACGTAGTGTTTTAAACAACTGTATTAAATATAACACTCTCTGACCATTTTTGAAATGGAGACTTATTTTCTTTCAAAATAATTTAAGCAATGTAGATCTGAGTTAATATAAAAAGTTTTCTGGATCATAACACCTGTGATAATTATCTTTCTCAGAAACAGTATTTTATTTCATAAGGGCCTTGTAGCAGACATGCTCACCACAACAAAAGGAGTTGGTGAGAGGTTTTGAAGATACAGTGAGCAAAAGAAGAGCCACTGTCAGCAGCCCAGCAGTGAGCAATCCCTGGCTACTGCAGGGCTTGTCTCCCCCTCACAGTGGGGTCTGCCCAGCTGCTCACCGGATTGCTGTGCCAGCAAAGGTGTCACATCTCCACCAATGGGCTTTTTTCACAATTTCATAGAGCATCTTAGACTGCCACACACAAGACTCCCCTGCAGAGTATTTGGGTTGCCCTAGGAAAAAGAGCTGCCCACAGATCCTTACATCATTCTTTAGAAAGGCTCTGCCTCTCTGTATTTGCAGTAGGCCAGCAGTCCTATGCACAATCCCTGACCTACTCTCCTGATTTTTTTAACACCCACTCGTCTCATAATGCTGGAGAAAAAAAAAGGAGGATCTCAAAGTTTCCCTGTTATCCACAGAGAAGGAGAGAAAAAAACTTGCAATGCTTACTGCCTGACCCCTCTCAGTAGGGTCACTGGCCTGGTGAAAAAGCCTTTGCTGCACTAAAGAACAGGGCAGACCCTGCCTCCTTGGGCACTTAGGGTTAGCACTGCTCCTGGGGCCACAGTGCCCTCCAGGTGTGAGGTGATCAACCTGGGGCTGAGCATTTCAAAAAGCAAAAGGCTTCTGCATAGCCCAGTGTCAAGGTGAGCTCTAGCTCTGAAGAGCAGGGCACTGCTTTCTGACCCAGCAGGGCTACAAGTTGTGCTCAAATGTCTCTTTGCCCTTGCTCTCCCCTAAGTGATCATCCTTCTTACTTTGGCCCCTCAGATGGGTGACCGAGGTGCAGGGGAAAAGGGGTGAGCATGAGGGGATCATATTGGATGATCTCTTCCTTGCCCTGCAGGATGAACAGCTACTTGACTCCCTCTCCTACTGATGCCTTAAGTTTTAGCTTTCATGTTTTTCAGATTCTGTGCTGCCTAGGGATGTAGTTCTAAGCCTCATATTAAGTGCTAGTAAGCTCACCTCACACAGTAGGTAGACAAAACAACTCTTTTTCCTACTGGGGACCAAGGACAACTTTCAGCCCAACAACATAAACAACGGTGAACATGAAGGGAGGAACAAGAAGAATAGGACCTCACGACCTGAATCTGTAATTGGACAATTAAACCCCAATATATGCAAATGGACCAAAACTTATAAAAATATAAGACCTAATGACCAGCCAGTCATTTTTTGTGACCATTCTAAGCCCACCTTGGGTGTAGCCCTGGTCAGGCTCTTGTCCTGCCGAAGCTGTATCCTAGAGGCCTTTCAATAAATACCTACTTTATTCTCTAGCTCTGTCCACTCTCTGTTTCAGGTCAGCCTTCCTAAGGCATCACTACCACATCTCAATGCCTCCTCAAAGACCACACTTCACCCATGAGTTATTTGACTTCAGAAACAAGTTCCATATTCCCAGCTTTTATCCCTCCTTTGACCCCTCCTAGGTCAGTGCTTGGGAGCAACTGCACCCATTTTGTAAGCCCACCCCAATGGTTACAGCAAGTGACCATGTTCTAGAGGCAGGGCATGAAAGAGTGGTGACTTCAATCTGCATGGGATAAAGGGAGGGATAAACCTAAGGGCCTTCCCAAACAGCAGTCAGTCCCAAGGAGACACACTGTGAAATGCAAATATACTCTGTTGTTGTCAAGTGCAAACAAATTTTTTTGGCCTCACACAAAGAGACTGCTGGCAAAGAGTAAGCTCTGAAAGCTAGTCCATACTTCATAGCCTTTCAGGGACTGTCTTCCCCACTGGGACACTAAAAGAAGAGAAAATATGTATGCACAAGCCAGGCTTTCTAACTAGTCTAGCCTACACTGCAATGTTCACAACCAGGAAATATTTTCAGATAGGCCACCCTTGTTTATTGGGTCAATTTGGATATCCTTGGAGTCCGTTCAGATTAAATGCATGTGGAGGTCTTTCTCAGGCCATGGCATAGCTGGGTTACTCTGAGAAAAGCAAACATAACACGAACAGGCTACCTTCTGGCCTGGCCCATAAAAACACCTGAAAGACAGCAAGACCTCCATCCTTCTAAGGACCACACATCCTTAGAAACAGAACAAACAAAGGCAAGTGCCAATAGCCCTCCCCACCATGCAGTTATGAGGCACAAACCCAGACAATAGGCTGTCTGTCCGTGCACTCATTAAAAAGCATCTGCTATTACAGGCTATAAAAACACAGACAGGGCACTCTCCTCCTGGAGATGAAAGCAGGCAGAACCTAGGAAGAGAAGAACTTAATATCCCACAGTGGTCCTCTAAGCACCCTTCTTTTGACCTCCATACCCATGAGCTCCTTTGCTCCTTAGGGCTACTGGTTCATCTGCTTCAAAGCAGGGGCACACACTGCCAGCATTCAGGAAGCTGCAGCCTCTCCCACCAGTGCCTGCAGCACTACAGGCACTCCCACCCTTTGCCAGCTGCAAAGGGAGCGTGCTGGAAATCTCTAGCAGGGTGAGCCCTCCTTGTAGCAAAGCTATGGCACTCTGCCCTCGAAATGCCCCTCTTACCCCCCCATCCTTCCTCCCAGGATACCGAGGGGTCACAATCTTCCCACTTGACCCAGCCTTCCAAGCGGCCTGGAGAAAATGATTGCAGGCACATGTAACACCTACAAGAGCTTTGCAGACAATGTGTGAAGTGCTCAGTGTGAAAGAAAATGAACAAGGCAAGGTCTGAGCTGCTCCTACCCTTGCTCTGTTCACTCAGCTGGAGTGGGAATAGCTAGAAAGGATAGCACAGAGATGTTTTTGAGGGACAGTGTAAAGACAGCTTGTCCATCTCTTCATATTGTGTGACCTAGAAAGGAAAGAGAAGTGAATCCTTTCTTTGGCTGTTGCAATTATACAGCTTGATGCAGTCAGGCTGTCTACCTTCCTGCAGGAGATGTGACAGCTCCCAGTGCCAGAAAGCTGTATTCATCTGCTTTGAAGAGCAGATTTATAATCCATGAGCTGCAAAATCTAAAGGGAGTTATAAAAGGAGTTATAAAGGTTTTCTCAAATAATAATAAAAAAGAAACAACTGCTACAGCCTCAATTATGGAGCCTTTGGATCTGTTTTTAGTATTTTCACATGAAAAACAAAAGCATCAGCTGAACCAGAAAAAGATTACATGGGCCAGATGTTACCATGCATTATAGAAGATTTCTGTCATTGCCCAGCATCAAGCTGTCTTAGCCTTCAGCAGATCCATCCTCCGGTCAGGGAGGATTCTTCTTGCTCCTTCCTCACCACACCCTCAACAGAGCCAGTGTGGCAAGGGCAGATGGGAGCTGCACCCGGCCACTTCAAAGCAGCCAGCCTCACTCAGAACTTGCCTCTGGTGGCCCAAAACAAGGAAGAGCCCAAAGACATCTGTTTTACCTTTCTTCCTTAGCTGCTTCTTTTTGTACAAGTCACATTAATGGGTCTCTTTGAGTTCAGCCTACAGGAAGAAAAAAATCTTCAATGATTTTAAGAGGACTCCAACACTTTTCAACGCTCTATGTAGTTTTTCTTCATACAAATAATGGAACTGTAGGTTTCATTTTTCCCTTCCAAAACAGTGTTGAAAACTCATCAGGCAGTCACAGAATCTTCTCTTCTCCGTCTGTTTTCCTTGTAAGGGCGACAGGCTTTCAAAAATGGGAGCTGAAATGTAACAACTGGAAACATTCTGGCAGAAACTAGCATCTCGTTATTAGAGCATATGTGCAGTGTGAGGGCCTCCCAAAGCTTGTTTCATTTAGTGTTTATCCTACCTTTTAAATTAATGGCATGACAGACTTTAAGCTTGACCTTTTCTTAATGACCAGGCAAGGGCTTTATATCTTGATTTTCCTAACAAAAAAAGATGCCTGTAGGGAATTCTTCCTGCCTCACTGTATGCATGATGTACAAAGCATTGCACTTTGGCCTGCTCCACCATCCCATGGGATCAAGCTCCTTTTTGGTCCCTGAAGATTTATCTCCTCCTTCTCCCCAGAACTTGCATGGAGAGAACGGACAGTGAGAAAGGACAGGCCCTTCCAAATGCTTGGCTCCCTCCTGTTCCTTCCTCAAAGCACATAAAATACAAAAGATTCCAATAGCATCACCATGAACCCTGACTGCCCACAGTCAGAAAGGAGAACTGCAGTGACCCAGTCCCTGTCAGGTAGGCACCAATATATTGATAGCAGGAATTTTGCACACAAAACCACATTTGCTTTCTCCAAACAGCACACACACAGAGTCCACAGAGACATCCCATACATGCTTCTTCCCCAAATCCTGCATGTCACAAACACTGTTCTTCATAACTGATTTGCCCAGGAAAATTGAATAGAAATATTCATAAATCTCAAATAGTAAACTAGGCATCTTAAACTGTACTTAAACAAATTTTCATTCTTTTTTTTTCTGGGAATATTCTAGTTCTACTGCAGATTCCTTATCAAGAACTCAATCAAAAGAAGAAAAAGGACTATATATTTCTATTTTCTGATTTCCCAGCTTGTTAGCTGTTTTCTGATTATTAGTTTAGACAATTTTGCTAGACCTGAAAACTACCCCCAGAAGCATGTTAACACAGGACTACCTTCATTACAGCTGATTTTAGGTAGTCGTTTGGTCAGAGAAGGGGAAAGTAATTAGTCTTTAAGTATTTATTCCCAGCTGCTACCTAAATCCTGTCTTTGTCATTTAAATTAAAAGGAAGCAGCCACAAATTAAATCTGCCTTTCCAGAGGAAGAAGACTAGACTTTCATGACAATTGCTTGCAGTCTTCATAAGTAAACCTAAAAAATAATGTACCATCTGGGTGTTCATCTGTAATATAAGAACTAGTAAGTCTGTAGTACTGGGGATAAAGTGTGTGTGTGGTCCCCTGGGCAAGCCTTCTTACATGGAGATGTGTCTGAGAAAGATTTGAACAATGAAGCCTAATACCCTAAAATTTGTATGGCTAAAGAAGAAAACATAGCTGCTTTGTAGAGATTTTTAAGCCACAAGGGGACTTGGAATTGTTTTTTGGGCATTTCTATAGAACCTGCTGTTGCATCCAGGTATAATACAACCTCTCAGTTGCCCGTTCCTTCCCTGGAAATTGGAAGTGGTCTCCTTTTCCCATGGTGGAGTGTTTGCTGGGCTGGTTTCCTGCTGGTAGCTTTATGAATGCAGCATGTTGGCTGGCATGAGCATCTGTCTGCAATGATGGCTTGAAGGAAGATGGCTTGAGGTTGTCCTTCCTGTCTGTCCCCTGCAGCTGTTAAAGGGATGGCTCTAGCACAATGCCGAACAAATGGGAGGAGAGGCCTCCACAGTGTTTGTGGTGCAATCCCACCATGATGACAATGAGGTTCCCTGGTTTCTCCTGCCTAACGCTTCAAGGAGGAATGGATCCTGTCTTTGTAGTTGTTCTGTGCATAAGGAAAGACTTTGTCTCTGTAAAACCCTGTGAGCAGTCCACCCTTCCTTGATCCACCGAGACAGAGCAACCTGATTTTCTGCCTTTTGTTACATTTAATTGCTGTGGATGTCTCTCAGGGGGGCAGTGCTAAGGAGCACCTTAAGTCCTTTGGTGTCGGTGACTGTGCCTAACATCTCAGGTGAGCCCTGCACAGGATCAAACTAATACAAGAATACAAGGAAAAGCATACTAGAGACTCTCACGTATTTAGGCAACTTTACCTGCTCATAGCCTCTTCTCCCTCCAGATATCATTTTCCTCCTTGCATGCACTTCTGCTATGAGTTTCTTTCTGCTGAAATAGATCCTTTCAAACCTGGGAGCTTAAGGGATAAATTTGCTGATATTCACAGAAGTCGTGATGCTGAACTGGTGCTGTGTTGGCTCCATGCTGCCAAGCCACTGCATTCCCCACCTGGCAGCCAAAAAAGCTCCAACCCTGCATCCCAGGGAAGATTACCGCCCTCTCCATTCCATTGGGAGCGTAATATTGTTTGGTATGTAGCCATAAAGGAGAACCTGAGCCCTAAGAGCATGAGAGGGACTGAACTATTCCCTTCACACTTAACCTCAGCTGTGTTATCTAATTAACATTTCACTCACATAATGCTGTTTATTAGGCTGGGGCTGAATAGATGCAACTAAAATCAAAATTTGGTTCTTATTAAATTCTTTCTGCAGGCATGACAGTTTGTGGTCCCAGAGGATTGAGAAGGGATGATTATGGAAACAAAAGAGTAAAGCTGGGTCACAAAATGCCCAAAAAACTTTTGTAGTTCTTCTTGGGTCATTCAAGGACAGGACGAGGATGTGCATAAAGAAAAATGGATAGAGACCTAGATTAAAGAAAGATGGAATTTACTCCAACCTGCATCTCAAACTTGTTATCCAACCAACCTCACTGTAAATTTATCTAGTCTAAACCTCTATATTTTTGATTGAAATTTTTGCACAACTTACTATGACAAAATCTTCCTCTGTGTAACTTTGCAAATGAGCTCTCCAGGTAGGCTATTTTTTTTCTCTGTTGCTGCTTTAACCTCATTAATTCTGTCCTGTTCTCATTAACTAACAATAGGAATTTGATTGTAGCCTGGTTTTTCAGTCTCTCTTAAGAAATTCAACGATCATGTTCACTCCTGCTTCACCCATCAAAATAAACCTTAATTCAGAGGCAATTAAGGTTGCTCAAGCAATATGCCACCATAACAACTGAAAGGAGAGACCTTTCAGGTCACCCTGTCCCCACAGGTGTTGGCTCGTTTTCTCTGAAGCACCCCATCTGCATCCACTACTCAGACCTTGGAGGCTTTCTGCAAGACCTTTTGAGCTTCCGCAAATGTCACTGTCAGTAATGACAAACTGGTGAAATTTTGGATAGGGATATATTTGAGTTTCCCTGAACAGCTCTTGCTAAAGCCTTTCTCTTGGGCACCAGAGGGCTGCCATTGCTAGCGGACCTGAGTGGCTCTGCTGGTTAGTGCAACGAAATCCCATGGGATTAAGATGAACAGAGGAACAACATCTTGTACAACATATTTGTGCATTGGGGTATCGATCAGTGTAGCACTCTGGCTGCTTCAGGTTGAAAGAGAAATGGGCTTGCTGCTTTCAGTACTGAGGTGGCCAAATGCCTCCTGCAGCAACAGTTTTGTAGAACATTTGTACGTTTAAAAATTTACCTTGCCTCTGGCTGTTTAGCAAATTACACGGTGGAAACTAGAAGTCCATGAAAAAGAGAATTTTACAGGAAAAAAACACATATATTAGTCAGGTCTTTTTATTTTATATATTTAAGAGACTAATTACTTCTTCTGGGAACATTTGGTGCCTACAGCAAGTTGTATTTCTCAAATTATCTACTCCAGCCTAAATTTACCTGAGTAATTAATACTGGGGGGCTATAAAGCCCCTCAGTGAGCCTATGCTTTTGCTGTTGGACAAATGAATAATGATATCTGGTCCTCAGCTTTGGACTAAGGTGGCAAAAGAGGGACCTCCTGCAGAGTAGAAGTACTAAACTCCTGTTCTAGAGCTGCTGCTAAAGATGACCAAGTTTAAGATATAGTCCTGTTTCCCAGTTCCAATTGTTTTACAGGTCTCCATCCTAGTCTCAGACTTGCTTTCGTGGATCTGATTCTCTGAGCTCCCAAGGACCATATTCTGAGATCTGAAATTCCACCTAAAGCCATATTTTCTCATGGCAGTGCTAAGCTGTCAGAGGCCTCTTGTTGGCAAGAGACTGTGAGCTCAGGTCAAGGCTGGAACTGAGGTCCCTGAACAAGGCTCTGACGGCTCTCTTTACAGGCTCTTACTACCATAAGAGGATAAGGGGGGAGAAGCCTAGAAGTTAGGCACTACATCACCCTTGTCAATATGTTACCTTCTTTTTTGCCAGATGTCTAATAAAATAGTCTGTGGAATGATATCCTCATAGATCAGTTTTAAAATTAAATTAATATCTCATGTTCTAAAGAAGAAAAATGCTGATCTATTACCTAGCACTGCAGAAATAAGAACCGCACAGTGTTATAGCTAGGGCATATATATGAGACTCTGTATCAGAAGAATTCTAGATTCAGCAAAAAAATCCCAAAAATAGATATTGCTGGAAACACTTTCAGTGTTCCCAAATAGAAATACTTTAATTATTATGCTTTGTCTAAATCCTGTCTGTCAGAGAAGGATAATTTTCAAGGTAGAGTAAATATACTGATCTGCACGAGCTGACAAGATTCCTTCTTGTCTCCAGGGAAGCACAGGTAATGCACAATTACAGGTACTCTTCCATGCTGAAACTGCAGTGTTAGATTACTGGTGGAGAAAGTGGGGTAGAAAAACCCACACAGGCTTTAGCAAGACTCACATGGTGAAACTCAAGTCAACTGAAATACTTCCAGTCTTTACAGACATTTTCCTTCTGGAGCACTATTGTTACAAGCAGTATATTTTAATTAACCAAAATGCAGATTGTTTGCCTTTCCCTTTTAAAAATATGCTCAGACTTTGTTTCTTCAATTTGCAATTCCTAGCTGCATATTTTGCTGTGCTCTTTTTTAGCTGGTACTTTATAGCTAAGCCTAAAAGACTAAAAATTATCAACCACAAGATAAAATTGTGTTAGTATTGATCAGATTACCCTGTGTATTTAAAACAGACCAAATGTGCTGTAAGGGACATCTCTGCCACTCTGATAATCAGAAGCTTCTGTAAACAAAATTCTTTTTGCTATAACTATCAAAACATTAATTCAGGAAAGCTGGAACTGAATAAGTGGAGTTAACCTGTATTTGCCCTCCTCTTTACACATACATATATTTACAGAAAGTTTCTGTCTCTTCTGGTTGTGAAGATAACCTTTCAAGTATAAACTGAGAGGAATGCTGGCTTGAGTCTGGAGCCAAACACATGGAAACAATAACACTAGACATAAGCTGCCTTCATTCATCTCAGTGGGATGCTAGCAATGAAGTCTCCTTATGACAATGTACAAGCCAGACCTGTTAACTCTTTCAATGCTACATTTTGGTAGCAGAAAGTTTCATGTAGCTGATGTACCCATCACAGCCTGACTGTATTTTCCTTTGAAAGGATGTGCCATGTAATATGACTATGTATTTGAAATATGTACATAACCCACCTTTATTTTTGTCTTGACCAAACTGTACTTTATTTGTCTGTTTTAATAGCTAATGCTGTCCATATTAGATTCTGCTCTGTACTAAAGGAGAAATAAAATTCTTTCTTAAGTTTTCTTTTTCAATAAACTTTTTTCTCAAAGTTTTCTTTTTGCTTTCGTTTTCCCCTTCCCTCTCACCCAAAAGGCAGTTGTGGCTGAGCAGTCTAAACTTAAACCATCTTAAAGGCATATGGACCAAATCATCTGTCCAAATGTCTGTCTGCCCCTGTGTTTATGCAGAAAGCAGTGTGTCAGTTCCTACAGACAGTGAACATGGTGCGCTCATTCTATCAGCAAGCGGGCTTGGTCAAAGGAAGACTTAGAGGATTCACTAACAGGATCTGCAGGATCTGATATCAGTCTGTCTTAAACCTCTGACTAGGGGTCTTTGGCTGCAGTTACCAAGCTGGGAAAAGTGAAGTGTGACAAACCTCAAGGCTGAGCAAGAAGCTCCTGTGTCAGAAGGAAAATGTAGGTCAATGTGCTTTGCAAAAGAAAATCTGTTTTCAATTAAGTGCATCATAAGAAGAAGCAACTGTCAATTATCCCATCTCTGCTGTTCCCAAGCAGGCATCTGCACTTTCCCTGTCTGCCACAACTGGAAGCAAGGGCCCTGGTAGAAGTCAGTAGTAGTAGCTCTTCTTATCACTTTGCTCCAGTTTGTATTAAGATTGACAGGAAAGAAATATATTTACTAATATTATCATTTAGTGTTATTTACTCTCTGTTGCTATCTCTGTCCTCCTTCCTCTGTCCCTTGCAAGGGAAACAAAGATAAAAGAGCATCTAATAGCATCACTCCAAGGTCTGGGCTGTGTAATAACATCAGAGTGATACAAGAACTTGGAATAGTTAATGTTACAGCAGGTTAAAAAAAAAATGTACCCTGGCTTTCTAAACTATGCTGACTCCTCAGTGGTAAAGAATCAATCCTGTATGGTGTCTTGCAGTTTGTTCCTAAGAAATCCTTAATAATCTTTTATTTCTTTCTTGGCTATTTATTCCAGTTACATAAAATGTTCCATTCAACTCAGTCCCACTGGAAAATGCAGAGAGGTTTGGGTTTTTTCATTTCAGTGGATTTGTGATCAAGCTTATGATTGAGATTAAAAAGACTATATGAAAGTTGTCTGAGCAAAAGTATTGACTTTTACTAAACCCAATGAAGCTGAACAAGTTGTAATAGTAAGAAACTTTTGAAATTTCTAAGTCTTAGAAATTTTTCTTCAGGAAAACTGCATTTTCTCCCCATCAAACTGTTTAACATAATTCCTTAATGATTACACGTAAGTGTTGTGGCATTCTCTTTCTCCAGCTGCAAGCTGCTGTATTTCAGAAAGTGTTTAGCTCTGTAGCAAGCATTTATAGAAGAAGTTTACTTTCTTAGAAGTATCACTTATCTAATTGTTTTTTCAATCATGGAACATAATTGTGACCGTTGTTTAGTTCTGGGTTTGTGTTTTTGTGAAGGCTGCTGTTGGTGGGCCTGAAGGAGGCTCTTTGGGTTGGAAGGGAGATTTAGAAGACTTCCCCTTCTCTTCTTTTGGCTTTTGGTCTTGATACATTGCCCTCTGAAGATACACCCCTGAATCCAGTTTAGCATGCTGCTTTAGACACGTTAAAAAATGAATGTCAGGATGACTGGGGAAGACCAGGGAGGTTGGAATGGGGGGTGATGCCTTCCTACACTCAGGCTAGTAAAATCCTAACACTCCAACAAGTCACTCAGAACTCCTATCTACGTGAGGGCACTTCAGTACCTTATGTGAAGTATGTAGGATGTGCTCAGCCTAACTCTTAGGGGAAATGTCTCTCTCATCCTCCTTCTCATCCCCTCACTCATGACAGATGGGCAGCTCTCGGGGATGAGAGGATGTAAGTCTTTACTTCCAGCTGTGATTTCTGTTTGGGAATCCGATGGGTGGGTCATCCTGTTCCTGGGCTGCCAGGGGGCTGGGTGCTCACATGCAAACCTACACAGAGCAGCAGCACCTTTATGAGATAAGCTGAAGCACCTCAAGGTAACTGGTATTGAGCACAGCCTGTTGGAAGCAGAACACAGGTATACTGATGCACAGTATACAGACTTATATCTGTTGTTTTCTTTCAAATACCTCCTCGATGGAGAACAGAAATTGTAATTTCAAACATTAAAACCACACTGTTCATTCAAATAGGTAAATGCAGGCACAAATATCAATCCTAGTGGCACAGACTTATTACCTTCACACCACGTGTAAGTACAGTTTCTTACATTTGCAATATTGAATCCCCTGAGTTCCAGTTCCACTGCTATAATTAATACTATATACCTGGACAGAATGTCAGTGCTGACACCATTGGGGAAGTTCTGTTCTGTTAAGCTCTCAATCAGTGATTTTCTCATCAGTCCTGGTTCCTGCTAAAAAGAGGCAGATCAACAAGTTTAATTAATGTCAATTTTCTTTTGTCTGTTTTGTACTCTCAGATCTTTTACTGGGCTTATAGGAAGTTAAACTGTAAACTTGTCCACCTAAAAGGCATAGTATAACAATGCAGTCCTGGCTGAAATAACCATTTTCAAATTTATTGTGTTGGGAGAGCAGCAAATGTGTACACACATGCACGCACGTATAAAGATGACTAAAATCTCATCCGTAATACTGGTTTTACTATTGCTGTGGTGGGAATAACAAAAAACTCCAAGGTCCCTCAACACCAATAAACCAAGTGAATGAAACAATGTGGTGTTTTCCTTCAGTCTCCCACCCTTGCCTGCAAATGTGATTTGTCCTTAGCAGTGAAACACTTACCACTTTCTGTCTGGGTGGAAGAAATTTAAAGCTCTGGAAGTTCCAGGGTTGTTTTCTTTCGGGAGGCTGAACATCTGAGGGAAGTACCTTACCTTCCCACATAACTAGGTTTGGCTAAATTAATTTCTTCTTCCTCCCTCCAGCTTAGCTGCTTGGGTTTCTGTCCTTTCTCCAGCTCTGACGTGGATATTTTTACCCTGAAACCCAAGCTGTTGTGGTTGAATGATCATTACTCTTTTTTTTGTATATACTTTAATTTGTGATTCTCTTGAGCATTTTTTCATGCTCATAATTTTGGTCTCTCTCACTATGGGGCTTTCAACTTATGCATTGCAAAGAAACAGCATTACCTCAGACTAAAAGAACTGGGATTTACAAATCCATCAGGCCACTAGATGTTCCCTTAGCAAAACTGAATTTAACAAAATTGTATTTCATAGGGTCAATGTTTGTTAGCTCAAGGCCTGGTCATTACACAGTATAGGAACAGCCATTCATTCTTACAGCTCTGGGCAGATGAGGATTTTGTTAAGTGAACCACTTTGGAAAAGTCTGGGGCTGCTGTGCAGGTGTGTGGTGATGCACAAGCAGTAGTTTGGACAACTGCAGAAAGTGCTCTGATGCTGGACACGGTGATACTCCTGGAACAGCCTTGGGAACGCTTGGGTCCTATTATGAGAATGCTGCGAGCTCACAGGGCTGGTGGCAATGCTTGTGGGGTTTTTTCCTCCTGTACATACAGCACTAGAGGAAACTGGGAGAACACAAAAGTTATTAAAAAAAGCAGATTGTTTGCATTCAGCCCATTTATGGTTTGCTTCTCTGAGCTGCTCTGCTAAACTGAACCAGAAGTTACCAGTGTGGTCAAACCACCTCAAAACACTCCTGTAAAAGTCAAAAACTGTTGCATGCTTTAATAACTAACCTCCTTGACCCTGCACTCAGGTTATGGCATCGCTGCAGCTGAGGAGAGAGCAGGACCAGGACTGGGCCCAGTGTGCTCAGGGGCACCCTGTCTGCCTGGTTGACAGCCCAAAAGCTGCCCACAACTGGGCTGCCTGTGTGTGTCTGAGAGCACCTGGAGGCACCTGGCAGGGTGCAGGGGGGGTTTGACACATGGAGTGCCACCAGTGGCAGGGGATGACTTCAGCTGTGCATGGGCTAGGCTTACCCAGGCAGAATCCTTGGGGTGAAAGAAAAACATACTTTTTGTTTTGTTTTGTTTTGTTTTGTTTTGTTTTGTTTTAGTTAGAGAGCACTTTGGAAAGATGATACTAATTTAGTCACCCCAAGTCCTCTCTTTGAGCTCCTTCTGAAGGCATTACTGCCACAGGTGATACGCCCTTCCTCATGAAATAAAAAGCAGACAGAGGGGGTGCAATGTATTAACTGCAGTTTTTCTTAGCAAACAGGTGCTTTGAAGCCTCTTGTGCTAATGATGAACCATGAATGAGTGTCTTCAATCTACAGGGCAGGCTTACACTGTGTGGATATGGCTGGGATTAGGGAAAAAAGCATTGTCACTCCAGAGGTTGGTCAGCTGCAATACACAAGTCATGTGGCTCAAAAGTAGCTGGGCTTTGATCCAAAAGCTTATATCTATTTCCCTGTGGAAAACAGAATGAGGACTCTTTAATGGAGGAAGCTTAAGTCTGCTACAGACTTCTTCATTTTCCGCTAAATCAGAGGCACACACAGTCTGAAATGCCAAAGTAAGTAAAACTTCATAGTTACTGCTATCTTTAAAATTCTCATATCTTTGCAGATATAGGGAACGTTTCCTGTCACCAACATGTAGACAGCTTTTATGTAGGAGAAAAAAGTTAAAGAAGCAGTAAAAATAATCCTCTGTTGGGATCTGCATACAACAGAGTTTGTGACTACAGTTTAAACTTTTTTTTTTTTTTTCTGTTTACATAAGTGAAAGGAGAACTGTGACAAGCTCTTTCAAGTGTGAATATTGTACACTCCTGGGATGCTGTAAGGACCAATTGAAGTTGTAAGCTTTTCTCCAAGCTCAGCATTATTCCATAAAGACTAAGGATGGCATTCTTTTTCCTGAGGGAAGAACCTGTGATAATCTATTATATTTTCTGATTTTAAAAAGAAGATAGTGAATCAGTTATGTTATATCTTTGGATCAGTTTGAAAGCTGGTCAATGGTAATGGTGGTTTCCTTACACTTATGTGCCCTAGCATATTATAATTTCAAATAATAGGCACTGGACTTCAAAGTTGTTTTTCAACTTAGATTTTCATCTGTATAAGTGGATTTGGTGTATTTAGTTTAATGCAAATAAATCAGTACCTCCCCATCCAGTGTCATACGTATACCCTTGTTTTATGCTTAAAGATCTCTATACATAATTTGATCACTGCCTTTGTGAAGTGTGACAGCCCACTTTTGAATTCAACACACGTAGACGTTAAATGTTCAGCCTTGTCAATGCACAAGGCTCACCATTACAGTCCCTGTTTAGCAGATGAGACAGTCAAAGTCCCTGTGGCCACAGGCATAAGTAAACTTCAAGAGCTCTGTGAAAGCCTGCTGGCTTCTGAACTATCCAGGACAACTTGGCTTTCAACCTTACCCCCAAAGAAATACTACTGTGTTTAGTAGACTAGTATAAAAGGGAGGAAATAAATATATTCCAGCTCTAACGAGAGAGCTGAAATCAACATCCACTATGACAAATTTAAAGGTTTGAAACATTTAAATATTGGCATGATGCATGCAAGTTGCTACTTGTTTCTCACTCCTTTTTTTGGGGAATAATTTTACTCTGAACATCGCTAGAAACTGGAAGCCAGATAGGGTAATGGCTTTTCCAAGGTATAGGTTTAAGGTTATCATTAAGCTACTCAACAGTGCTGAATGCTGGGCTACCAGAAATGGGGTAGTCAGATTTTTTTTTTCTGGAATGGATTTAGGAATTGAGACTTAAATCAATTATTTATATACAAAGAAGCAGAATGGTAATTTTTGCAAATGCTCCTCTCAGCTTCCTGTCTTGCAGAAATATGTGCAGCAGTTTAATGCACATGGACTCAGAAGTGTTCCCTGCTCAGCCTCAAAAATGAGGCTACTCATGTCTAAGCAATTAGTTGTATTCCTGCAGAACACACTGTCAGGCATTCAGAGTTGCTGTGCCAGACTGTCCTGAGGGAAGGAGACAAAACATAATGGGATGGAGCTAGAAACGACTATGCTGCCAATCTTTTCATCTTTTTTAATATGTTGGGTTTTGGGATATTCACCCATTATAGGTGTCTGAGTTAACAGGGGTTAAATCCTCAGAACAGATTGCTAAAGTATGTTTTTCATTTGGCCTTAATTATGCAGGAAGGTCAATGTGATCTTAGTTATTATTTACACATCTCCTGGCATCTGCTCAAATCCATCTTTTTTGCTACTTCCTGGAAGAAGTTAAAGTATTTTCATTTCTTGGTAGGGTGATGTTGTGTTAGTACATTTAGTAAGAATGGATGTTCAGGTTGCTGCCAGTATTTTTTTGGATATTTGTATTACTGAAGCATCCCTTGCTGCAAGTACCATTTACCCTCCCATCCCAAAAAGGTAGGCTACTTCCAAAAGTAGCACTCTACTATTACACTTTTATGAAAAGCATGATAATGAACCAGATACTTCTTTTACAGTTACTGTTTTCCAGCCTCTAAGAGGAAGATGAGATTTACATTTGACCTCTTCCCCTTTCTTTGGCTAGAAAAATGGCATGATCTATTTCAGCATTATAAACCCCTACCTCCCATTCCATTAGGAAATATAAAATCCATCCAATAAATTATCATTAGGATAAATGAACACACTTTAAGCAGATCTTGGAAGACTATTCAGGATTCTCCCAGAGAGCTAATTTCAAAGGAGTTCTGCCCTTCCACTGATATTCATGTCTATTCCTACAAGGTGGTTAATTTCAAGTGTAACTGTAAAAGTATGTACCTATCCACAAAAGCATTCCTTTCCCTCTTCAAGGAGAAATCCTATACTGGCACAGATTTTCAGCTCTCAAATCATGAGATTACATAACATCTAGAAATCTTGTCATATTTATGCATATGCCTCCCTTCCACTGAAGAGGCAGGCCAGGTCGACAGCATCTGGAGGGCTGGTAGATTTGTGTGCAGTTCATAAAGACAGCAAGACAGCAACCTGGAAATGAGGTGCAGCTGCACAGATATTCCCATATAGCTGCTACCCATATAACCACATTGCATACATAATACTGCATTATACCTACCCTTGTGTAAATCCTCATATGACAAATGTGGCCAATTCTTGACTGAGAGAACAGAACAAGGAGTGATCCCACAACTCTAGGGAAATGGGACACGAATGTACAGTCCCCAGCACCAGAACTATATGGTTCACAGCTTTCCTTTGGGTTTTGTTTTTAGGTCTTTTTAAAACATCCAAAGCATATTTTTCCTTGACAATAGGAAATCATAAAGGGAGTGCTCATCACTAATTCAAGTTTACTTCTAGATTCAACATTTACTTAAAGGTAGTTATGTTGTTGGAAAGATTTTTTAAAAAAGAAAATCTTTTTCAAATTGTATGTTTGATCATTCTGCACAGTTTTAGCTTTTGGAAGTGCTCAAAATTATTTCAATTGATACTAAGTGACATATTTTGGGAATAAGATCTGAAAAACTTAATCTTATTCAAACTGAATGATCTACTTTACAGCTGGAACCAGGATTTAAAAAAAAAAAAAAAAAGTCAAAAATCTGGAAACAGTTGACAAGTTTAAGAGCTTAAGTGAGGACTATGAGAGCGGATAAGTCGAACATGTCATGGTATCAGCAATGAGAAACGAGGAGCAGCTTTGCTGTGTGCAGGGGACTGAAATCTGTAACTTGTTGCATGTCTAAACAGTCCACTTGAAAAAGCAAGTGAAAGGTTTGCTGAGATAGCAGAAAGCCTGAAAAGAATTGGCTCCAAAGCAGGAAGAAACTGCAAAGCATTTTCGATTTTACAAAAAAAAAAACAAAAAACAAAAAACACCAGAAAACTTTTCAAAACACAGAATTCTGGACTCTGTTCTTTAACAGAGAATTATCAACAGAGATACTGGAAAGCTGCATTTGCAACATGTGGTGCGCTGATCACATAAAGAACGCAGGCGTTCATACCTTAAACAGTTTCACAGCAATAATACTTTTCCTCTGAAGAACAGACACTGTAACAACAAAAGAAACAAAAATGTGAAGATCATCCATTAGCCTAAAAAGTAAAGCTCCCATTTTATGGATACCTTTTAATTTCATAAAAGCAAACTTGCTCCTGCTAATACAGATGAATTGGTAGAGAATCGTGTAACTTTTCCACTATGTCTCTTATTCCAAGCTTAATAAGTGAACTTAATCAAGGAGGTGCTGCTTCAGTAGTGCCACGGCATGACTATCAGAACAGATGTATTTGTGTGTGTAGATATACAGAACTATATGAAACTACAGAAAACTTGGTGTCTTCCAAAAATGTACAAATCCTCATTTCCCATGCAAGGCTGTAGAAGGTAATATACACCATGTGCTAAGTTGCCAGCCTATAAAAAAGGATATTGTGGGCTTTTGGCACAGAACAACAGTGAGTCTCAGGTAGATTGGTAAAGCACTGAATGCCAAAAGTTTAGAAAATCACAACCTCCAGGCAACGGAGGAAAAAAAATGAAGGGGTGCTTGGATTATGCCAGGACCTTAGGATTTGCTAACATAAGTTAGTTTTGAAGAGGGAGAAACACATTTTCCAAATAGAGGAAGAAGTTAGATGTAGAACTTCGGTATTTTGAAAGCCTTGCATTATTTGAAAAGCCTGGAATGAGAAAGGACCCCACCAATAATGGAAAGAATAATGTTGTCCATAGATGTGATGATTTTCATGTGAAGCACTAGCATGAAATCATACATGGATCATTCTTTCTTTAAGCAGAGAGTATGTTTTTCTCTAGGCTAAGGAGTATTTCTTCAGTACCTACCTTGATCAAGCTTGTGTGTAAAATAGACCAAAGATGGTGTTCTTTACAACCAACACACATTTGCACCCTTTTCTCATTTCAGTACAAGAAGAAAATATTATCTGTATATACAAGCTATTGCGGGCACAGAGTGTTTCTTGGAAAAAAAAAACAGTCCCATGAGAGCATCTTAAAAGATATTTGCATCCAAATGCAGACTTTTGTTAAGAAAAACCTTTCATGCTAGAAAAAAGGGCAAGTTATTGCACATTCTGCTAAACAAGATCATTGATGATGGATTGATAAGATAATTAAAGCTTTTATCCAGGCCTTTAAAACCCTAACCTACTGTAGCCGACAAAGAAACGGTGAGCACAAATATTCTCACTGAATCTAAGATCAAGTGGTCTCAGACACCCACACAATTTTCACATGGAAGAAAAAGCCTTTATAAAATAATCCTGAGCTAATACACAGAGACCAGAACTGACACCTAGAGCCAAATGCATCTGCTGACTGATGGAGCTGAATTAGTGCCTAATGCATGGGGGTAGAGAACCAAAGACACTCAACCCATGTATGTGGCAGAGTATTCTTTGCCCCTCGACAGTTCTGAACAGTGCAGCTTCACTGTCTTCTGTGGAAAACAACACATCCACACTCAGCTACTAAAGTGAAGACCTGTGTATTTGAGGGTAGTAAATAGCTATTTAGTGAGCAAACCTATAAATATATATTTTTTTGTTTTCTGAACACTCTACAGCAATAGCAAGGTTTCAACAGGCCTGATGTCAGTATGGCTGGGTTTATAGGCATCAGCTGAGAATTTTCCACAAAGACTGCCATTCAATGCACTTTTACCACAACTTCCCACATTAGGTATTTCCTCATCACCTCTGTTTGACCTTTTAAAAGATGTTTCTCTGTAGTTTCTGTATTACATAGACACTTTGCTTTGAATGATTTGTCCCTTTTTTATGGATAGTTACTTAGAAATAGTGTGATCAGTAAATGCAGAACATTCTGTACATTAAAATAATACATGTGCCCTTAGGGTGAATTCAACCTGAGCATCAGATTGGTAAGATAATTGTCAGGTGATTTAATTGAATTGTTCCTCTGTCTTAATCCTACGTGAGGTTTATAATTTTCTTTTTCTTTTATTTTTATATATTTTTCCAAAAAGGTGTTTTCTTCAGCATGGCCATTCCTGGTTTGAAAAAGGGGTTATTGATAAACAGAGCTACAACAACGATTTTCAGAAACTGATTTTTAAAAGTGTCTGTTCAAGCTTGTTAAGACTTATCTTTCTGTTTTCAAACATGAACTGAAAGATCCTACCAGCTGTACAATGGACAGCCAACAGAGACATGCATCTGCAGCACTGCACGGGGACAGTGTTTTTTCAGCTAAATACAGGTCAGCCATGCCCACATGGTTCTGCATCAAACATGTCCTGTCCTTCAGCAGAACTTAATTCAAGGGAACATTATCCAATACGATTATGCTGCACCTAGCTCCAAAGACAGCTCAGGAATGCCTCATCCTCAATCTAGGATGACATGCTGATGTGCCCTAAATTTTTTTCTTGAACTTGACACTGTTCAAGAATTCCAAATTTCCAGTCCTATCCCATCTCAACATCTAGGCTTTTATTTTTTTAAAATTCAAAACTTGAGTACCTACTTTCAGAATGTCCAAAGTAAATAAATCAAAGGGAAATGGAGCATCTCTTTATGTCTCCCCAGATGAGCTGGAGAGATATTTCAAAAAAACCCATCAACTTTTATTAAAGCCTCCTTTAAGAAGCTGTGTTCAGTAGGTTTCCAGTGGAATTGCCTCACTTGTATCACAGAAAAGTTAGGAACAACACTTCAGAACCTGCATTTCTCTGGGCAATGAAAATTGAGGTACAGTCATGCTAAAATTCACAACACTTAGATCCAGTTTAGCCATGTAACCCTCAGCTACCCCATGCAGTGCAGAGTTTCTTGGCTGATGAGCAGAAAGGAAAAGTTTACCTGAAGGAAATATACATAGTTAAAAAAGGAAAGTCTTATATTTTTTTTGGTGTAGATTTTCATAGGGAATTATTTCACTAGAGCGTTCCCAATGATGGATCCAAACCACACAAATAGATTGCTATTCCACTTTAGTTTATTTGGTCTGCTATTTCACACGAGTTTTCCAGAAGACTTTGGGCCTTGGAGAGAAGGGTTCCGTTTGCCTGCACCAGGCCTTTTAAAATCTCCAAAATCCATTCCTACTCATGTGTATAATGTGTTTCCATTTCAAGACAATGACTGTGGGACAGTGGACTAGAAGTGCATTTCTGATGATGAGGGTGAGGTTAAAAAGAACTGATTTATTTCTCAGTATGCTTTTTCAGTTTTCAAGGATCCTGGCATTAAAGGAAAAGGTCAACATGAATGTATGTAGGTAATATTTTTTACCCTGCACTACACATGCTCTTTCAATATCTATCGTGTCATGTCTGTGGCTATTTTCACTGGATCTTTATCTATTTTCTGCTTCAGGTCATAAAAAGGACACTCAGGGGTGGTATGAAAACTTAAGAGTTGGGATGGAAGGGAAAATAAAACAGTAAAAGAATGTCTTCAATTTACACTGGCTTAGTGCTTGCAAACTGTTGCTTCTGATTTTATCAATAGGAGGAAGCAATAGAGGTCAACTCAGAAGGGCTCATTCAGAAGCACACAAAGTGCCAGCTTGTCCCAAAAAGTTCTATAAGGCAACAATTTAAGAAGGGACTTTACACTGGTAAGTAAATAATTCTGCATAGAGTCTCCATGACTATTAAATTTGGATTTTATGATGACTCGGGAAAAACTGAGCAGTAAAAGTAGGGATAGAAAAAAAAAACCATAAAAGCAGCTGCAAGAAGCCTAAGACAATAAACATTTGAAGGATACGTCCAAGTATCTTTGGCAATCCCTCACTGAACACCCCACCCCCTACAGAACTCACCAAGCTGAGAAACTCCAAAAGAATTTACAAACAAACCCTCCATCCACAACAAAACTTCAGGCAGAAGTGAAACAATAAATAGGACTACACATGGTAGCAGGACCTCAACAGTTTGTGTTTGTAACAGCTCTTCAGTTCTTCGCAGGTAAAAGGCAGCAGCATTTCCCTGACTTACTAACGGGGGCTGGAGAGCTGACAAAAGAAAAAAGAGCTGAAACAGTGAAAAGATCAAACAAGACAAATTAGTTTGCAGTTAGACCTCTTGTTTTTTGATGAAGTAGGTAAAGTTTTACCTGATAGTCATGTTTTTATCACAGATTTGACAAGATGTCCTTGCCAGAGCAGCAGCCTAGGAAAAAAAAAATGTGAGTTAAACAACAAATGTTCAAGTCTGCTTTAAAACGGAAATAACAAATTGGAAAGGAGAAAATCCTTTTAAAAATTAGGAAGTATTTTCCAGTAGTATTATTGTGAAGGACTCATTTACTCCCTATGTGAACATTAATACTGAAAAGACTGGCCACCTTCAGTATGGAATACTTCCATAACACTGCTTTTAAACTGATGTAATTTGTACCCTGGGAAGTGAGCCCTACGAGTAACAAGGAGAAGGAACACCAAAGAAAAACTGTTAAACTTTTCTTTCAGTACTGGTACCACATTAGGTAACCTCTGCCTCTTCCCATTTACCATCCACACTACAGTGGTGAAAGCCTTTAAGAGAATGGGTGCACAGAACCTTTATGCTGGGTCGTTCAAGTCCCAGAATAATTCTCCAAAGCAGCTTATTATGTCACCTTTGACTGTGTTACTGGCACAGGCTGAGGAAGTGTAAGGGCAAGAAAAAGAGCAGAAATAAAGAAAACAGTGCTTGAGCTGACACTATGGAGACAAATGCTCATCCAGTGCTCTCAGTCTTTGGGACTGGGGGTCTTATTCCAGCAGGGTGAGATGGGGATACACTGAACACATTTTAGCTTTGAGAAACACACTTCAAATTCCTTAAACAGGGCAACAGTGATTTTAATGGCCATTCAGGACTTCAGGAAAAGAGCTGCAGGATTTCACCACATGTTTTCTGAGCTTCTTTTCAAAGAAATCAGAAGCATGTTAGTTAAGTGCTTGGTAATGAGGCTTTTGGCTCTGTTGTTTTGCTGAACAGTTTCTCTAGAGCCTCGCACATCTTTTATATGAGCTGTGTTTAGATTAACAAAGAACTGTCACATGCAGGCAGCTCTTGTTTATGGCATTTCATTGCAAAGGAGCAGAGCTGACTGAGGTCATCCCTCCTCTGTTTGTCCTGGAGGGCAATGTCCCCACCAGCGTGAGAGCCTCCCATATAACTTCCTGCACAGGGAGGAGGGAAGAGGTGGAGCCCCTGATTCCTCTTTTGCTGGCTCCCACCCCCTCAGAGGCAGCAGTTCATGCTTCCCGAAACAATTCTAGGTTCTGCTCAGGCACAAAAAACTGCTCACATCCACTAGCTCGAACAGCACAGGGACTACACACAGAACTAAGCCTCTGCCTGCTCCATAAAGAGAAGTGATCCCCCAAAAGAAAGGGAACAGGGGAGTGCGCCCTCATAGACCTGCAACATCTGAAACTCTATAAGTATCTTTACCCGAAGGCCCTTCTCACAGGGTTCCATACTCCTGGTGCCCAGGAAATCCCACGGCTGGGCCTGCACAGGCAGGACCTGCTTGTTTTTAAGCAAGCAGAGATGAGGTTGCTGTGGGGGAGAAGGAGGCAACCCTGGCAAAGTGAGGTCTCCAGTACTAAAAGTGCAAGTCCCATCGTTGCACCCTCTGATAAGACCAGCAACAGCAAGATTTCCTTTCTATTTCCTTTCTATCACATATAACTCAGCCTTAACTGAATTAACTGTTTCAGTCTTAGCATTAGAGTTCAATGCCCTGCTGCTGGAATGCATTCAGCCAGCCTTGTTTCACTTACACACAAGCTCAGCCTACCTGAGACCTAATTTTAAATTAAACCTGGGCTGAACTCGGTCCTGGCAAGACTGCTGCTGAAAGCTGAGCAGGGCTGTTTCAAGCCAGAGTGTCAGAAGAGACGCGCCTTTATTTGCGGTCTGTCTCAACGCCTGCCCCTGCAGGAGCTGCCCCGACCATTCATCGAGGTTTGTATCACTCTGGGCTTCAAAGAGAAGAGCCGAACCAGCCGTGGTGTCGTGCCCAGGCATGCTCAGCACACACTGACAATGAGCCCGGTGGGGACATGCCAAGGCCTGCCTCGCAATTCTCCTCAACTGCCTTCAGGAGACAACTTAGCAGTCTGAGGAAAGAAAACAAACAGCAAACTCTTACCGGTGGGGAGTTGTAGCAGCACTGGAAATACTTTTAGTATTAAAAATAGAAATCTGTAAAGGAATTTTTCATGTCATTGTGTAGAGGAACCTTGATAGGCATGTGTGTAGTAAGTAATCATTGTTGCGGTCACATGAAAGCTTAACTCATGCTCCAGAATTTCAGTTCATCAATTTAGAAACTACAAGATGTCAGGCTCTCCATAGTAACTTTAATTTGGAGGTATCGATTTGCAGAAATGCTGTTCATCTGCCTCTCAGCATCAAATCCCAAATGGCTCTTTCCCTTTAGGAACCCAAAATAACTCATAACTTGAATTTACCTCATGTTCTAAGCCTTAAGGCACCATCTATCTGGGAACAGGAAATACTAGTAAGGTAAACAGAACAGAAAACACTTTTGTCAGACTTTACAGATAGCAGGGGTTAGATTTTTCCTTTCTGCAAGCCTATTTCCCTCTAATACAACAAATACAGCTTTAGGCAGAGGCACGTAGAATGGTTTCCAAACTAAATAAGTATCAGAGGTAATGTGAGCCTTAGAAATGTCTCTCAAATGCAGTCCAGGCTAAGCAACACCCGCCTGTGAAAAGTAAACGAGAGAAAGTCGAAATTAGGCTGAAGAGAAACCTGGATTACCCTCCTTGGACTGCTTCTGAAAGCTGAGCAAGTGCTTTTAAAGGTACCACACACACTTCCCTTGGGGCTGCAGGGAAGCACAGCCTTGCTGGGGGGCTGCTTCTTCAACCTATAAGTCAAGCACAAGTCTTTACTTCTGCAAAGCACCAAGCTCTGACTGTTTTGTTTTTTCTCTGTGTGTGCATGGTGTTAACGAACTCCTGCTGGTTGTGGATAGAGAGATTGAGCATTTATGTATTATTCCTGGGTTGCTAATGGTTTAGACCAACACTTGGTTTGAGCAAAATCTACCATCTTTACTGGTTTTAATGTTCCTTGCTAGGTGGAAGAAGTATGAAAAATTCTGCAGGGTAATTCTAGAAGCATTCTGCTTTTTTCTTTAGGGGAAAAAAAAGAAAAAAAGGAGAGTGTCTAGCTTTTTGATGTCTAGGCGCATAGCATGGTTTTTTTGACTGGTAACATAGGTATCTGCAGTTACAGAAGCACTGGCTCATGGATTCCTTTCATGTTACCACTCACTGAACAGGGAATGAAAAAACACTGCCAAAAATAGCGGGGGAAGGAGACAAAGGAGGGAAGGGAAACAACACAAAACCCCTGCACAGTAAGTAGGGAGGCATGGCCCTTTCACTCACCTAACGAAAAGGTTAACATGAAGGCTGTTAGCACAGAGAGATCCCATTTAAAAATCCGTGGTGTTTAAGTATTGTTCTTCCAATCTGATCTGTCAGAAATCTCCCTCATAATTTCATTCTCCACAGAAAGGTCCTAAGTAGAAACTTTAGAAATGTGTTGCTATTGTATTTGAAAACCTTCCCAACCAAATGAGGTCTCAGTCAGCCACACAACAGCATGGCTTTCTGACTCAACCCTTCTCTGATCATAACTAACTCTGATCTTCCCTCCACTTCAAGCCCAAATGTCGATTTGTCTGTCTTCAATTGCTCAGTAGCCTGAAAAAGACTGCCTTTAAAATACTGAGTCAATTTTGTTCTAGGTTTAATACAGCAGCACAATACAATCAGCAATGATATAGATTTTTTTCCTCCACCAACTAAATCTCTGGGGCATTTTATGGAATCAAATATTCCTAAAAGAGCATCACATAAAGAAAGTTTTAAAAATAGATTTAAAAAACAAAGAGCAATTCAGTATATGCATTACCCATGTGGAGATGGTTTGGCGAATGCAACATAGAATTACTTAAAGCTTGCCCACAGCCTTTTTCTTTTCTTTCCTTTTTTGGTGGGACTTTT
>WBMY01003412.1:688987-711341 GCA_013397315.1 Donacobius atricapilla
TTTTGGTTTGGTGTATTGTTGTTGTTGTTTTGGGTTGTTTGGGTTTTATTGTTGATTGGTTAGGTTTTTTTGTGATTTCTATTTTCCACTTATGGCAACATGACCATAGAAAACATGATGTCTAGACTGTTATTAATACAAGCTTGTAATCTAGGAAGTTATTCTTCATTTCTGCCTGCTGGTATCCAGCTTAAATAGTTTTGCCAGGTCATTTGTCTAAAATGAATGCCAATTCAAAGGCATGGTATTTTCTAAGGTAAGATGGAAAGAATTGAACACTTCACTAAATTTACTGTTGAGTGTAGTATATAATCTTTTTTAAAAATAAGCTCATATAATTCCCTGTTGTGTGTTACAAAGATGATATGACTAAACAAAATTACACAGGGGAGGCAGAAAAAGAGATAAAGATATTGAAGGATTCTTTTTTCTAGCAAAAGTAGCAAACCTGTCACTTAGAAGACAACATTTTCAAATGGCTGCATACATTCATATTTTTAGTTAGCTAAAGAAACATTTTCAAAAATGTAAAATTGTATCACTTAAAAAGTTATTAACATAGAGCTGATTAAACTAAGACACAGCCATAGAGGGGGAGGAGAGTGCAGCTACCCTCTTGCCATGGGATGGGGAACAAAGAGTATATTTGGTGATGCTGAGGAAAAAAGGGTGATGGCTGCAGTTCACCAAATCCCTGCCCCCCCCTCACAAATACATCATTCATCCAGTGCTTCAACCATACCCAAGAACAGATGTTTGCATTTGCATTTACAATTCTATTTGTTGAAGTCAACTTCCAGAACATTTGGAGTGAATTATAGTATGACCAAATATGGTCACATATTAGTTTCCATGTTCTATGTCTTCACCTCACAAATAGACAATTATTACAAATTACTCCTTTAAAAAAAACCCAAAAAACAAAACCAAAAAACAAAAACCATCCCATGGTTGGTAACTATATTTATAATAGATACTATTTCTGGTGCTGTGTTCTGGTTATTATCTTACAGGCTGTATATTTGTAATATCTATTGACCATAAATAATAATCCTTTCTAATATGGTTCTATTTACAGATTTCTCAATCACATTGAAAATCTGGTTAAGCACAGCCTCATCAGCCATCTTCAACCACTAGCATATATATGTGCAGAAGCAAGCAATTCTATGCTCTGAGCATAAGAAATTTTGATTTCCCTTTGAGAATTTTTCTTCCCCACACACAAACTCATTTTCCCAAAACATAACTCATTGAAAGAATGGGAAGCTGCAAGCAAGCACATAAAATGTATTTTCTGTGGAGCTTGCAAATACAAAAAAGCAATCCATGTTATAAATTCAACTTTTTTGGCTGCAATTCCAAGTTCATTTTGAAGAAAATTTGCTAAAAGGAAAGGTCTTGTTTCTGAATCCATGGTACAATCACGAAAAAATAATACAGCAATTCCTCCTCAAGACTGTTAAGATCACAAAAAGCATCTCTGAAGTTCTAGGTGCTCTAAGGGGGCATATATAATTCACTGAAAGATTAAATAAGTTAATTTTCACAGCAATCATCCAGTCCCCTGCCCAAACATTCTTCCCCAATCCTCACAGAGATCAGGCATAGACCATGAGCCTTTTTCAGCAAATAAGGGTTGCAGAGGGAATGTTCAAAATATTAAGTAAAGCACCTTTCTTGTTGGAGTGGGTTGGATTTTTTTGGCTGGTTGCATTTGGGGGTTTTTTGAGGGGGAGCAGTGTGTTTGGTTTTGTTTGGTTTGGTGTGGGCATTTTGGATTTTTTGGTTTGCCTCTTCAGGTTCTTTTTTGGAAAAAGTGAGCTAAGAAGTAACGTAAGACAAGAGGAAGGCAGACCATTTGGCCAGAGCATGGTCCTACAGCATTTGCACCTTACTTATCTCCATTCAAATGAAACAAAGAAGCAACGCCTCATCACATGGGTATTACTGAAGAGGCCTAGCAGAAATTTGTCATAGTCCACTGCCAGCAACAGTGTTAATTCATATAAAACCCCCCACTATTTTGTCCTCTTAAATATTATACTTCAGTCCACTTATTCTACTCTCATATAGTCTTCATTTCCAACAGAACCAGCAATTAATCCACAAATTGTTTAAAACTAACAGCATCTTAAATGACAGAGAATTGACAACCTTTCTAAACTTCAGGCAAAAAGGTAACAAACACTTGAATCAGGCAATTATGTGTTCATACTACTCTTTGTAGAACTGAATTTTAAGTATTCTCTGTAGTCATATATAGGAACAAGTTAGCATAATACTTAAATCACTGGGCAAATGTACTTTTAAAATATGCAAATAGCAGGGAACCACCTGTCAGATACACCAAACAGTAGTAAAAATTTAAATGTGATTTTCCAATACAGTCAGACAAACCCTAATGCGAGTCTTATGGGTACTTTACTGGAAGAAAGAACCTAGCAAAAGTACATGGGTATTGAAAAAACCTTTTATCTCTCTCCCTACATGTTTAAGAATCTTACCCTTAACACGTTTACCCAAGCATCCAAATTAAATGTTCAGAAAGATTAAAGACTAAAAATAACAGAAACCAAAGCATATACTGAAAAGGCGTTAGGAGAATAAAATTTCTCCTTACACAATATTGAAAACTGCTCAGTCATTGGTCACAGCCAGTATGGCTTCATGGCAGGAAAGTGTTGCTTTTCAAACCTGATTCCTTTTCTTAATGAAGTAACCCATCTGCCTGATCAAGGGACTCAAGTTGATGTAATCTTTTTGGATTTCAGTAAAGCTTTCAATACTTTTTTTCACAATATCCTTCTGGACAAGATGTCAGGCACACAGCTGGATAAACACATCATGCCATGGGTGAGCAACTGGCTCACCACTCAGGCACGAAGGGTTACAGGGAATGGGGTGACATCAGACTGGTGACCTGTCACTGATGGGTTTCCCACAGGGCTCCCTCCTCAGCCCTGTGCTCTTCAATACCTTCATAAATTACTGGGATGCAGGACTGGAAGGGATACTGAGCAAGGTCACAGATGATACAAAGCTGGCAGGAGCTGTTGACTCCCTTGAGGGCAGGGAGACCCAGCAGAGAGACCTTGACAAATTAGAGGACTGGGCAATCTCCGACCATATGAATTTCAACGAGGGAAAGGGCCAGATTCTGCACCTGGGATGGGGCAACCCTGGATGCAGGGGCAGACTGGGGAACGAGACGCTGGAAAGCAGCACCATGGAAAGGGACCTGGGGATCCTGGTCAACAGCAAGTTGAACATCAGTCAGGAGAGCCCTGACAGCCCAGAAGGCGAGCTGTGTCCTGGGGTGGGTGCATCAGGCACAATATCAACATATACCACAACCACTGAGAGAAAACAAGTTAAAAAATAGCAAGAAAATTTAATTTGAAAAAAAGAAAAAAGACTGAGTAGCAGTGCAGTTTTGCCAACTTCTGTGTTCACTGCTCTGAAATCTTGATTTCAAAGCTTATATATTGCATTAAAAATCAACCTGTAAGACAATTGATAGATTGAGAATAAAAAGGGGGGAATTGGGGGCACTAATCTCTGTTTGATTCAGACACCAGAACTAACTCATGAATCAATGAAGGGGGCAGGTAGTAAAATCCTTCCTCTGTAAGGGTGAGAAAGTTTTATGTTGCTCATAGTTGTAAAAAAACTGGAATGGGTTTTCAGTTAAATCCAAATTTTTAGTTGCCATCTTGCAAGCTGTGCAAGATGACCATATACTGATTTAAGGAACAGCAAATGAATAATTTTTTTTGGTAGATTCTGATGGTGGGAAAGGTTCTTGGACAGTACAAGGCATGTGACTGCAGAGTTTTAAAGATTCACATTAAAATGCGAGTTTATACAATGATGCTATTCCCAGCATCCCTTCACCTGTTTTTTCAACCTGTTCAAATGTCACTTGTACACCCATACATGTGTTTGCACCTCATGTAGGAACCCCTGGAATCTGTGGAGTCAATGAAAGCAGTGCAGTTCAACTTGCCTGTTTGCTAGCTGTCCATTTAAACTCACTAGGTACTCACAGATAAGTCTGCCTAATTTATACAGTTTTTCCCCTTTGTAGTTCAATGATGGACAAAAGACAACCACGTGCAATTTTTTTTTTTTTTAATAAAGATAAAATTACAAAAAAGGTAAAATCAGCTCAGGAAAGGCAAATTACTTTAATAGATCAGTTTAGACATTTAACATAATAACTCACATCCATTTTTAAATACTATTACATAAAGCATGGTGAAGAAAGGAATTTCTGCCTCATAATTAGAAAACTCACAATACAACTTGCCAAAAAACAGAACAAAGCCGTTTGAAAATAAATACAGTCCATGCCAAATAGTACAAAATGAAATCAGCAGTCTCTCTCCATACGAAAACTTTTCTCCTTTTAGGTATTCTCAGACTCTAGTATTATGTTCTGAAGCTGATGAGAGGCTATCTTTTGTTCAAGGGTTGTTGAGCTGTTCTGATTTTGCTCTGTACAAAGGCAAAAGAAAAGCGTTGTTTTATTTTAATTAAAATTTTTAACTTATTTAGAAATGCAATTTTGACTTACTGGTCATGATTCTAAGATACTCAGTATTATGAGGAACTGAAAGTGATCTCCACAGAACCGAAAAATATTATACAGTGCTGACTTAACCAACACTCTCCAAAAAAATTGTATTATTAATTTATTAGTGTTTACCCTTTGGCGTCTGTCTTTTCACCACTGCTGTCCTTGGCTTTATCCTCCTCCTTAACATCTGAAAAAAATCACAAGATTTTAAATATACCAAAAGATGCAAGAAAGCCTTAAAATACTTAAGAAGTGCATGACCAAGTTGATTTTTTTGTATATATTTCTAGCCAGAGGAAACTGGCTTTTAAAAGAAGTCACTAGTTACATATTAAAGTGCAGTGTTAAATGCATCCATCCAAAGGAGAGGTCTGGGCACAACGCCAAGTGATTCAGAATGCCTCAAGGCAAAGTCTCTCTTGAGTGGCCATAATGATGGCATGCAGTAATGAGACCTAGAGTTCCCCTGAGCTGAAGAAGCATCCAGTTCTTAGAAAAATCAAGAGTCCTTGGAATTATTACACTGTCCCCAGAACCTTATCTGGTTTCTGTTTCAGAGAAAACTAGTTGGCTCACCCCACAAAAGAAAACAGGAACAAATGTTTTGCCCAATGTATATTTTTTCATCTCTATTTTCATTAAGTCATACAAATCCCTGGCTCTTAGACTTCAGTCTTGTGGGGAAGAAACAATAACGCTTGCTTGAATATATTGTACTGTCTGAATAGCTGTATCTTGAAACTGATTAATTTAAAATAGATGATTTAAAAATGATGGAAAAGAATATATCATTGCAACAGCTAATTAACTGTTAACAGATAAAACATCTGTGTCCTGGCAGGACTGACATTTGCAGTTCTAAAATATAGGACGAAATCACACTGCAGTCCCTACCTGCTTTTTTGTCCTCAGTCTCTTTTTTGTCTTCTTCTATTCTGGCTTTCTTCGCTCCTTTCTTATGATCTGCAACATTTCGTCGTCCACCTTCCCCTTCATCTTCAGAATCTGAAAATTCTTCATCACAGGCTATGCGCTTATCAGATGCTCGAACTAGGATCCAGATTTATGATATTAATTAATCAGAAAGTCCAACTACAACAGGCCTAATAAAAAAGAACTATAAAATTAAGCATGAGTAGTAACAGACTATTAAATGATAATATAATTTAATGCTAATAAATTACAATCAAAACCACTTATTTTTCAAGATACTCTGGGACTCGCACAATAACTTCCAAAAAATATTTTTGCAGAAATACAGGAGGAGAGTGGAGATATTTTAACCGTGTATCAAATAAAACTTCAAATACTGAAAACTAAATCACAGGAAAAAAAAATAATGACTTCAGAAGTTCAGAAAATGGACAGCACACTAATAAGAGGTTATAGAATTCTAATCACTACCAAAAAAGACTAAAGGTAGCAGGAAACTCTTGGCTATAGCTCAAGAATAACTCAAAGTTCATGGAAGGGTTATGGTAATGAAGTCAAGGGTAGTGTCGCAAATATGGAAAATCTCTGTCTCACAACAAAGCAAATAAAAGGGTTTTTTTCCCCCCTTAAAAACTGTATCTCATGTTACCTCAAAGGGAAACTTAGCTTCTGTCTTTTATTAGTTTCACAAAAAATAAAGTAGTGTTTCTTCAGTTAAAATTCATTAAGTCTTCTGAAGTATCTATTATAGATTTGAAATAGCCAGGCAGTTCCATAAGACGCAAAAACACAGGGCTCTTCCAGCACTTCATTAGACCCTTTAAAAGTTCAAATGTGCACATGGATGCCACCTCAAAAACATTGAAAGTGGCAGACCAGAGGCAATTTTTTTTTATTCAGGAAATGAAAGTGCTGGACTTCCAATACTGCACACTACTACAACTTTGGTTCTGAGCAATGAAATCCAAAACAACTATGGACATGCGCTATCACGAAAAGGTATTTCTTACTAGAAATGCGTTTGTCTGGATCTTCTCCATCTTCATCTCCACTGTCCTCATGAACAGCATCCTCAGGGATGGCCTGCATCTGTACACCAGGTGCGTGAGGTAACATGCGCAAGTTCTCAAATAAGCGTTGTCTGAAAGTAACAGACAAGAAAAGTTATTACTACACAGAAGTAGCATTTCCTTGGATTTCTATGAAGTTCTGAACTCTGCAGTCAATGTTAACCTGGCTTTGCTTTAGAGTCAGTTTCATTTTTCAATTAAAATAATTAGCATGCCAAGTTCAGAAAGCTTTCCATCCCTATGAGATCATTAGTATCCACAGTGTACTTCAACATCATTTTCTTCGTACTTTACAAATTCTAATTTCAATCAACTTCAACTGGTCAGCACAAGTACTGCCCACGTGGGCTAAACTCATGTCAGTACTACTTTGTTTATAATAAACTAGAGTATCAAGCTGGATAACAGACTATTCTCTAGTTTCTTAGAAAGAAATTTAGACACTTCAAAGCATGAAGACTTCCCACCTGTGAGCAGCAATGACAAAAGAATTCATCTGGATATGTTTCTTTATTGGCTGTTTCAGGAAGAACAGGAGCAAGTTTTATCCTGTCTAAGCAACCTGATGTGATAAATGATACACTCCGAAGCACCATGTGCAGGAAAAGGATACTGGGCTTCTTTTGGGACTCAAAACTATCATTCTAATCTGCAAGTAGAAAGGTGGGCTTGGAGAGCAAATATCAGCATTTGCAACAATTATCTTAGTATCCCTCTGCACAATTTGAAGAGCTAGAGCACAACTGGTGCTTCTTTTGAATCCTTAGAGTCTCTGCCTCTGTTTAAATCCCATGACCTGGCAAAGAAGTTTTGCCATACATGGGAGCTCCCTAAAGCCAGGTGCCTGTGAAAGCACACAATGAATCCTTTGGAGGAGAATTCTCCGAAACGACGGGTCACTGATCTTCTGGGTGCTAGTACAAGAATGTGAGATAGAGTGTTTTCTATCGACACAAGGCAATCTTTGCCTGGGATTTCAGCAGCAAGTTTGGCAGCCTACTTATACCACAAAAGCTCAACAATATATAACATACAACAAGCAGCCTGGCAGATCATCAGCTACATTACTGCTGAGAAATTTTGTACAGTTATATTAACAAAAAATAAACGGGCCTTTTCTCCCATGACACATTATAAGCTCCTTTTATTTGACTGTGATTGATATAGTTGTGCTATGAACACTCATCACAGTCTATATGCCAATCAGTTAAAAATTTGTATTTTAACAGCTTTGGTGAATTTTGCAATTTGAGAGTTTTAAAGGTTATAGCAGTATTGGCAAACTTATTTCACATCTTTATTCAGCTAGCTTTAGTAACCAAAAGAATTTGTACTGTTAATAGCCTGTTAGAACTCAAGGAAGGGGTGGCAGTTTATTCTTTTAAACTCAGAGCAAGGACCAACCACAGTAAGCCAAGAGCACTTCAGGCTAACCAATTGCCTCCAACCAGTTTAGCATAGAATTGATTGTATATATGCATTACCTCACCCCTGAAGTAAAATATTTGTTTCCAATGAAAATGTCAAGATGAGAGGAAGAATAAACTAAGTTTCAAAAGTGGCACAGCCTAAAAACACATAACCACCATAGCTTGTCAATGAGCACTGCTCAAACCTTGTGCATTTGTCAAATCACAGCCACTCAATTGCCTGCACACGTATCACTGTCTTTCCAGAGTTTTGGATGTTCGAACTCATATATGACTTTTTATTTTTTGCAGCTGACAGCTACAACTAATAACAGTCTCAGTGCATGTTTAGACATGGAGCTGAGAATTAGAAATCCTAGTCATCACGGCACACCAGCTTCTTTCCTGGCAGGATAAACTTTCTACAAAATTAGAATGGGAATCCAAGTAAAACAGTCATCTTTTCAGATGCTGGAAAAAGGAAAAATCCAAGCTGGGTCATAAATTTTCGTATTTACAGTCATAAGACTTCGTAAGTCCTTCTGTTAGAGGAAGAGACTTCCAAAAAACCTGACAGAAATGAAAAACATGTCTAATCTATTCTAATACTTATTTTTAGTAAACAGAGAAAGGTATAGTTTTTGAAACTGGCCAACAATTAAACCTCTGGAGAAACATGATCCACATGACCTACTCGATAGATAAGGTAATCACTACTTACTTGATCTTCTCCATGTATTCTGGTGTATTCTGATTAGTCATATTTGAAGGACTAATATGAAGCTTGAAGTCTGGTCCAAAATACTCAAAATAGTCATTGTATGGCAACTCTATAAACCAAACACCAAGACAACTTTGTTACCCAAAAAAGATTTTAAACATTTCAAATACAATAGTAGATTTGACAGGATTTTACTTAGAGAACCATCAAACCCTAAGCATTCAAACAAGCAGTATTTATTATCTGGACTCCTCAGTCAGTGACTTTCCTCTAAATTATTCAATGAATGAACTTAAATTTGCTGCCAAAATACAAAGAGAAAGATCTACTGCACGTACACACTGAAGAAGTCAATAATGAATTTGAAAAAAATAATTTAAAATGATACTTCTGCAGGAAAGAAAAGACAACTGATGATTTCTTGTAGGCATTTTCAAAGGTAGACCAGTTTGAAAGGTTTAAGTGAGCCATTCAAAATATTCCTTCAGGACAAATTTTAATACTTGTTACTAGGCTTAAGACCACAGCTAGTTAAATATCCTTGCTAAGTGTTGGACATTGGTCCAGTCTGTCTGTTTCCCTCCTTACCACATTTTTTTGCATTTTCACAGAAAATAGTCCCCCGACTAGAACACAGAACCACCAAAATGAAGTTGATGAAGAATATATAGCCAGGACAACAGCTATTGTACATGGTCGTATTTTGAAGTATTTTATATTAAATATGACTGTATCTTTCCAGATAAAGTAAGAGAAATATATATTAAAAAAAATCCATAGAACCTTTAAGAAATAAGACACTGAAATCCATTTTTAATTGTGCCCTTTGTCTTTCTTAACTTATGATTATTACAGGATAGGTGATCTTGTTAGGTGGATAGAAAGCAAACAGCAAGATTAAGCTGCTCCTAAATTGCTATTGCAACATTTAGAAATGCACTGTTATTTCTCAGAACAGATTAAAGATGACTGGGGCCCAAAAAGTAGAGAGAAAAAAAAGTTCCAAATATAAGGAACTGCTACTAGGTCTTCAAAAGCTTTGGCTGACAAAGATGATATTTTGACATGAAAAATGGAAAATACGTATCTTGAAAGGCACATTCTAAATAGTCTTTTCTCACTGACAGCAGCATTCTGCTGAAGTCAGATGGAAACACTGAATCCACCAAGAGATACATGAATAGCAAAAGGTTATCAGCAAAAGTTGTGGTTCAACATGCAAACTGTCAGTGACTCATTTGCAACAAATCAGTCCAAACAGCAATTTTATATAAATGGCATTCCAAAAGCATACCCAGGATCATATTTGGTCAGAAGTAAAAGGAGTCCAGGATCTTTCTGGATCTTCCCCAGAGAAATTACTTCAGTATTCAACTATTATAAAGCAGTCTACTATTGCTTTTTGTGGTTTTTAAATTTTAAGATAGCTTGTAGCCAAAATTGAGTGAAATGGAAGAGTGGAAGTCAATATACTTTCACAGCTACTGTTAGATAAAATGAAGAAACAGTATTTTTGCTACGTAAAGTGGACACTTGCACAGGCAATAATTTCTTATGTACATCATGTCTGCATTGTACAACTTACAGGTTGACACTGATACAATCAAAATGCAGTATATATTCTTTCATAATGATGATATTCATATTAGAAATACTTACAAGTAAAGTTTCCTAAGTTTTACATTTTGAATTTTAAAAAGTGATTCAGTCATTTAAAGCTTTTGCTAAGGCATTAAAAAAGCCCTAAATACTTATATTTATTTAGTGAATAAGATACTCAAAATTTTGTGGCTAAATCCTAGCAATAATTTTCTACCTAGTTTATTCTTAACTGATGCATTACAGCTAGCTACACAAATATCTGCTGCTTACTTTAAATCTCCTATGATTACTTCTTAAAAAAATATTAATTTGAGAATTAATACTTACCATTAGGAATTTCACAATCTAAGGCAACAGCAGTTTCATAGGTCCAGCATCGAGCAACATTACGAATTGTGTAGCCTCCTCCTCCTAACATCAGCAATGGCAGGTTAAAAGTCTTTACAACTTCCACACATTTAGCATGACCTGTAAAACAAAAAGAGAGTTGACAATATATGCAAAACATCTATTAAACAGAAAAATATATAACAAACTATTTATCAGACATATGCAGTCACACTTAACAAGAACTGAATTGATTCAAACAGGATTGTCTCCCCCTAGAACTAAGCACAACCTCACAAGAAGTCAAGACCTACAGATTAGAAATGTACAAAACACAATGTGCATCATCCACCCCAGTCTTCAGAGACTTTCCATGATGGTCTATTGCTTTTGTTCTGAAATGATCTTAGAAAAAGTGTTTCATCTTTTCATAACTGACGTCATATACGGTGACAAATCTAGGGACAATTTCTCAAGTCAAATGCAATGGGGGAAGAAGGGAAAACAAAATCAGTACTCGGTCCTTTCTACTTCTAAATTTGAACCTGTATTAGAGGTTGCTAAGTCTTGCTTACAGAGTGAACTGGTGCCAAGACAGTACAGACTCCAGGGAGATACAGCATACTGAAAGGCATCTGTAGGAGGCAGCAGCTCTCTTGGTTTCCAAGATACGTAAGATGGAAAAAAATATGAGCTGTATGGGCAACCGAAGTAGCTTTGCCACCTGGTGCAAATCAAGAAAAGAACCCTGAAACACTGCAGACCCAACAGATACTATACTGTATTTTGTTGCTTACAAAACTCTAACTGTCACTGAAAAAACCCACAAAACCAGGAAAACCTATGGTTTAAACAGGCTGGATTGAAGGCCTGGAAAAAGTTTGCTATACACTTAATATTTTATAATTTAAATAAATAAGAATAAAATAATAATAACAGTAACAGTTATGCTACTTGCTAAATCAACATCCCAATTTAGAGAATCGAAATTGCAGGTAGCAACTTAAGTAATACTAAAATAAATTAATTCTATAACTAACTAAAATGATTGTTAACATATGGCTCAATACAACAAACACCACTATAAATTTAACAATGCAGTGAATATTCTCATTTCAGTAATACCTATTTTACACCCAATAAGGTGTTTGATGTTTAGCATCTGCAGTCCTACTAAGTTGACTACTAACTAGTTTTATTTGACCATCAGTCTGAAATGTTGTAGACGCCGGTTGTCCTGTCACTCCAGGACACTGTTTTAAAGCTACAGAAAGCCTGTACATAGAAGAAAGGGAATCACTTGAGTGGCTAGGAAGCACATGGAAAACCAAGCTTCTTAATGTTTTTAGATGGACAGAAAGAAAGAGGCAACTCCTGGGTTTCTTTCGGCCATCCCTGTATAGCAAAGAAAGAGGTGATTAATCATGGTAATGAACAAAATCTTTGTGACTCTAGTACTCATCATGCAAGTATCTTGAAAAACAGTATGAAAGGAAGAGGTTTCTAATAAGTAAAAAGTTACAGACAACAAACAGACACACTTCTGTTTACCTTTAACAGTGAGATTAAAGCATCCCAGTCTGTCCCCAGACAGTGAATCTGCTCCACACTGCAATACTACAGCACTGGGCTGGTACATCTCCATTACTTTAGATATAATCTATAATCAATATAAAACAGCAAGTCATTAATTGACATAATGAAAATACAAAACTAGTCATTTTCAGAGAGCTTAAAAACCAAAAAACAAAGCACTCACTGGTTTGAATATCTGTCCATACGATTCATCATCTATACCATCCCTCATTGGAAAGTTGACGGCATAGTATTTGCCTTTTCCAGCACCAATGTCCTACAAGCAAAGATGACAAATGATTTAATACAAACACAGAAGCACATAGAATGGCATAATGAAAAAAAGTCTACACAGGGCTGCTGAGGCTATTCTGTATCATTATACATATTCTGTGAGGGGTAACAGGCAGAGTTTACTTGATTCCTGTTCTCCTATAAAATCATTTCAGAGTGTAAGAGCTGGACACCAAGATTAAAATAGCAATAAGTACACTCAATTGTTTAATTCTAAGATTTAAGACAAAAAGACAAATCATAACCAATCAGTTTAGTCTGGCAATAGCTAAGCAAATAAAAGTAGAAAAACCAAGAAGAGCAAGGTGATATGCATGTTTTCACTGTTGCACAGAAGATTTGGACTTGAAGAGGTTTCTAAAACCACATTATTGCCCTAAATATAGGATGAGGAAGAGCTGCAGCAAAAGGGAGAGAAGAAAAATCCAACAGGGGCCACTTATAAGTGTTCTTGAAGAAACTAAGACTTCTTAAATGAACAAAAAGAAAAGAACACACTCGCAAATCATTCTCAGTTCCATCAGGTGTCAAGACACTGTAGTAGTCTATCTTATCAGCTTTCCTAGACAACCTATGTATTAAGAGAAAAGGTTTGTTACCAAAAAAAAAAAAACAACCAAACTCTCAAGGTCTTTTCTTCAGGATAAACAGGGACAACTTCTTTAACCTTTCCTCCTAAGAGAGATTCTCCAGTTCCCTCATCATATTTGTCGTCCTCCACTGGACTCACTCCAGGGACTCCATGTCTCTCTTGCAGTACTGGAGAGCCCAGAACTGGACACAGCACTCCAAATTTGGCTTTACCAGGGCTGAGCAGAGGGGCAGGATCACTTCCTTAAACCTGCTGGCAATGCTCTTCCCAACGGACCCCAAGATACTATTGGCTTTCTTGGCCACAAGGACACAGCTGGCTCATGGTTAACTTGTCCAGCAGGAGCCCTAGGTCCTTCTCACAGAGCTGCTGTCCAGCAGGTCAACACCTAACCTATACTGGTTCACAAGGTCATTCCTCTCCTTGTCTTGCTTTACAGATTAAAAAAAAAAAACCAAAAAAACAACATTAAATTGATCTTATCCTAAAACACAGCAAAGTCAAATGCTCACACAATTTCCACCTAAACAAAGTAGTTGTTTGAGCTACTAAATGGAACTTGGTTGTAACTGATGCTTGCATTAGTTTTAACACCTAAAGAAAGAATATAACATTCTGGTAGCCTCCCATTCACCAACAGATCAAACTGCCTCACAGAACCTGGGCCACTACAGAGAACTATGGTCTCAACTGATCTATCTGTGTGTATAAACAGCAAAATTTGTGCTATCATCTAAAATATGCACAAGGTCAAATAACTTACTGATGGTACTGGAGGTTTAGACTGACCAATACATTAAGTAGAAAATGGATGAATGCTGTTGAACTAGAAAACCTCAGATTGATCTACATTTATGTAGCTGCAGTCACAGTATCATCATTTGACACATGACTTGTTCCTGCATCAAATAAACATAACCTGATCAGCAAGCCAGACCAACTAACTAAAGAATAACAGAAACAAACTGAAATACAGCCCATTGAAAAAAAACAAAGAGATTTGGCTGGTAAAGTTGATATAAATAACCATCAATGGCAGACCAAGTTAGGGAGAAGGAAGCAACACAATACTGGCCTCCAAAAAGAACACCGACTTGTCAGAAAATCAGCGCTCCCTTCAGTTCAATTAGCTTTACAATCTCTGGAGATAGGAAGAATCCCTATGGGGATGCAATAATTGCAATAAAGTCTGCTAAAGCCTGCATGCAGACAACGCTCATTTCAAAATCCTAACTAGCAGCTCAGAAAAAAAGTTGCCATGTCTGAGATAATGTTTTTCACTGACACTGCTAAAAAATAAATCCCCAAACCCATAAAATATTCTTCTATTTATTTCAACTATGCTATCTTTTAATTCTTTGCTCTGGGTGTGGTGAGGTGAAGAGTCCACAAACTTCTCTGTCAACGGGAAGTGCTGCTTCTAAAAAGCCAAGATATCTAACCCTTCAAAAAAAAAAAAAAAATCTAGCCAAATTCAGCAACAACAGCTCTTCATGATAAACATCCTGGTCTGAGCTGCTTTCAGTTTGAAGCACCACTACCACCTTGTGGCCAGTCAAGTTAAACCACACAGATAAAAACTAATCTGACTTCTTCCTGAATCAGTTTAGAACACAGTTTAAGAGAATCTAACAACCATAATAATATTCAGCTCCAACAACCACGCTGAACTGAGTGCTTTGCACCCCACTGCTCAACTTTCACTTACTGCTGTGCCTTCTGGGTATCATCAACAGGCTGGGAAACACACTTTGCAGGCATATTAGCTGAAACATGAATATTTCTATCTCATGAATCAGTCTAAATATATTAGGAAAACAATGAATTATTTCCCAGCACAACATTTTTGTTGGCCAACCTGTTAGAAGTGTTTACAACTTTTTAAAAAAGTTTCTAACTGTATGAACAAACTAATGTGCAAAGTTGCTAACACCAGAGGAATGCCATATCCTGCGAGTATCTCTGATAAAAGAGGTTTAATTTCTGAGTCTGCAGCTAGGAATATATTAATCCTAATACTTTTAATACTCTTTAGAGCTGTGAAGTGGAACAATTTCCTGTTCCAACATGGGCAAAGACTAACTTAAAATTAATATGAAGGGCTAGGAATACTGGTTTCCATTCTCAGCTTTGCCAGAGATTCTACAACAGCTTTAATGATAATTCTTCATGGGCAAATACTCCCTCCCTTAGGCTATCTATAATGCTGAGTACAAAAGTCCATTGGGCATGCTAAAGTTCTTAGGCAGTGAGCATCATGAGAACTCAAAACACACTTCATGACGTAAGAAATATTCCAAGAATGAGTCAACTGTACTACTAGGCAAACAGAACACAGTAAATTCAAACTGTAACTTAAGCTTTGTGACTGTTAAAGGGTGATCTGCAAACAGCTACTTTTCACTGCAACTGCAGAATTGAAATGCACAGATAATCATAAATGTACCATACTGCCTTCTTAGAGACATCTCCAAAATGTGTGCAAATTAAACTCATTATATTCGAAAAAATATTTCAGCCTATTCATCCAGAAGTGAAGGTGTTAATTTCATGTAGAAGTGAATATTTTAGGTCCCTACTATCCTGTATTATTTTTCCTAAGATTCCTCAACTAATCTATCACTCTAGGCTAACAATTTTCTGAAAACTTACTGTTGTATACCATTATTTGACATAGTAATTGTAACAGAGTGCAAAAAACACATCTACAAGGAAGACAGTAAGAAGGAATTTATCACATAATGAAATTTCATGTTCAACCTTACCCTGAGATCCCCTGTGCCTGGAAAATATTCACCATACTTATGGAATGATACTGTCATGACACGATCTGTGGTATAAAATGCTTCTTCAACACCATCACCATGATGGATATCAATATCAATATACAATACTCTTTGGTGATACCTAGAAAGAACATATAAGACATCATCATTATCTGATATATTCATGATATACTGAGAACAAACAAGAAAAACACTAACAAAAAAAATGCTAGCCAGACACTAAAATCCAAGATTATGATCACTGTGATGATTTTGGTTGATGTGATCATACACTCTTAGAATTCTCAGTACAGTTTGAATAACATTTATCTTCATCAAAATAAGGAATTTATTTAGTATTTACCCCAAACTATCTCACTCTGTAGAAGTTATACCTCATGCTTCTGCTGACATCACTTTGTTGTTCACATCTGCTGAATTCACCTCCTTCATTAACCCCAAGGCCTTTCTTTCTGCCTTCTCAGTAATTACCAACACAGTCTGTGTTCCATAACCTCACAAAAAAGATATATTTATTTTCCATTGGCTTTTCTTCTTCACCTCTTCCAGCGTGTAAAGAAAGGCACATTCTTGATTTCAAGTGTATTGCACTTTATAGTTACATAAATTTATTAAACTACTGTTTATTATTTTCTTACATACTGCAAATTTCAGGACAGTTTGAGATGGATAAAGAAACCAGTGATTTATTTGAAGCCTTAGAGCACAAGAAACAGTAGTATCCCTTAAATTTAATGTTTTCCAGCGAAGAACAAAGCTTGTCATCAGAAGATGGCTTTTCATCATGCTTTGCACAGTACTGAGTGTGAGCACCCATCATTTCAGGGACAGTTTCCCATGGTTACACAACCCATTAACTATTTGCAAGATTCCTTCCTTCACATGCACATTAAGCTAAGAAATTCAAGATTGGACCAGAGAAGATTGTATCTTGTAGACTGCAGAGACAGCTCCTGAATATATGCTGCACATTAAAATGAATGTCTTAATGTGTTAATATTAACTCTTCTTAGTGTCTTTAGAAACCTTTTCCATCTCTAGATTTCCAGATCACAGCTACTTCCCTCATTCCTCACCAGCAAAATCAGCTGTCCCACTCACAGGAGTCAAATATTTAAATTTTTTTTCTAGTAAATGGGATTTATGTGTTATTGGTAGGGATACAGTCCTCTGAAGCAGTAAAAGCAACACTCAGGACTTGAAATTTTAGTGAAGCATTACTGTTTGAAGTCAATTATATGATCACTTTTCATTACTCCTCATTTCTTATTTTGCAGTCACAACAGCACAGCTGTTATTTCATTATTTATTAAAATCAACCACATTAATTCATGTAATGATCCAAGGAATTATGCCCAGTGCATGATCTTCCCTGAATACTCCTGTTTGATTCAGTAACAAATCAAATTACAGGAAACAAGAAGACATATTGTGAAACCAAATGGGTGTAAGAGTATGAGTAAAATGACTGCACTAAGGGGTCAGGGCAGTGATCACCTAGCCCACTACTCTGTCCCCATGTGTAGCAAAGGGAGACTTTACAGACATATTTACAGAAAGCAAGTAAGCCTGTCCACTTTCTGAAGTCTGCTACTCTAGTCCTTCCTCGCCATCTAGAATTACAGCATACGGTGGTTTACAGGGTGCATTGTGGCTTGGCTCTATCTCCTATTTGTTATCTTTTTATTTTGCCTGAATTTTATTTTGAATATCTTACTGAAGCCAAACCAGGCAGAGCTTGGAGCTTTCTTAATTGCAACTGTAAAAGTTCAAGATGGGCTACGAAAACTCACTCAAATAATAACTACAATCCATATCTTCAAACATTTAAATATCTAAATTTAACATTCTATACTTTGAACTTGTGCCTATCACAAACTTACTTCAGTAACTCAAGGATGGCAAGCACAATATCATTGACATAACAGAAACCAGATGCCTCCGATTTCTTGGCGTGGTGAAGTCCCCCAGCCCAATTGACAGCCATGTCTGTTTGTTGTCTGTTCAATTTTACTGCCCCAGCTGTAAAAAGACACACAGAAGAATGAAAGCAAATGGAATCAGAAGTTTCTGATTGCCTTTAAATTTGCTACATGAAATTGTATTTTTTTTTAATAAGTTGACTTAGAACAGATCTCTTAGCAATACTGAGTGAGATATTTGATACATCTCATTTTACAGTCTGTAAGTGATATGATTATTTTTAAATATATAAAAGACCTCTTATATTTACTTCATTTTTAAATGCACAATCAGTATTTTAAGTTGCTGACGCCAACCCAGTAAAGCTATAAAATAGTTGGCAAACAACCTATACTTACCAACAGAGCCTCCAGTTGACAGCTGACAAAACTCAAACAGGCCATCAAATACAGGACAATCTTCTCCAACATTAACTGTATAAGAAATGTAGTATTTTTTAAAAATACCATTCCAACAGCATCGATATACATATGGATAACATATGCATAGTTCATTCAGCATTTTAACTACTTATCCCCCATCTCATTTGTCAGGCTAATTTAAACACTGAAAACAATGCAGAGTCCTAATAGTATAACTCCAAACTAATCTTTTTTTCTTTTCTTTTTTAATTATTTTTAGTTTCTATTGGAAGATTAGTCTTTTTGTTTGAAGAAGTTTGATCATTTTTAGATTTTTGAAGAAATGCTGATTAATATAGGTCGTATCAAAAAATGTACAATTACTTAGAAAAATAATTTGCTGACAATAAGGCATCATAAAGAGGTTACAATGCTGCCTTTAAAATTGATATAATAGCTGTCAAACTGCATTCCTAACAGTATTTTGAGCTTATTCCTATAATTAAAAGAATAAATTAACAATTGAAAGATCAAACAGTGAATGATGTAGAATTTTTACTACCTCCCTCCAAGAGGAATGAGCAAGTTCTTTTCTTGACTTAAACACATTTTCACACATTGATTTTTACTTCTCTAGTATTCTAAAAGCCATTTTTTTAAAGCAAGACTTCAAGGCACTTTCATGAACAGTTCACAATCTGTGCATCAAGCCTTAGTATTAGCAGCAGTATTTCACATCTAGAATACAGCCTGTGAAAGGAGAGGCAAAAATCCTTACATAGGCTTAAAGAACATTTTTGTCAAGATGACTGCTTTTCATGGAAAAGTGTAGCTAAAGGCAGGCACATGCTACTCCTGTTACAGAATTTCTCGAACCTCTCTACTGGTGAATACTGAGCTTCAAACAATGCAAACCATAAAAGCATGTACACACAGACTTAGCCTGACATTGGCACTTACATCTCTGCATTTGCTTGCTGTACTCAGACATATTGTCAGGCCTTATTGATCGGAGAAATTTGATGTATTCATCACTATGGTACTTGGTCATTTCCTCAGCAGTAGCTTTGTGGGGTCGCTGATAACAAGAACAAGTTAAAGAAATAAATCAGATTGCTCTGCAAAATCTGCTAACAGTGTGCTAAAACAGACAACTTGAAAGAATTCCCACCTACTTTGAAGGGAAAATAGTGAGACGAAAATTACAGTAGTGGTGTTTTACATAAAGCAAGGGCTATTCTGTTGTGATATACAACTGCATTAAATATTGCTTCACTTCTAAGTAAAAGAGCTCTGAATACACTATTTAAGTATTCTCTATTTTCACTTCCACCTCTATTTATTTGTGTGACCGTACTTGAAGCCCTTTAAAAACAACTTAAAATGCTTCAGTGGACATCATATTGCCTATACTTACATAAATTTCCATTTTTCTGTATAAGCCATAGTTTAGCAGCAAGTTGTGAGTCATTCGGATCCTGTGAGGTTTCATTGGATGCCCTTGTCCATAGTAATAGTTTCCAATATCACCTGCCAATAATACACAAAAGAATAGCTATTCATATTACAAAATAAGTTTCATTGACAAATCATTCTCAGAAGAGAAGTAAACAGGTATGAGTCCAGAAAACAAAGGGAATACTGTCTACTTCAAAAAGAGCACAAGGGAAAAAAACTGTTTTATGTCAGAAACAGAGGGGAAAAAAGAAGCCAAATCTAACACTAACTACAAGCAGACAGTAGTGGGAGAGCAAAGATAAATATAAGACATGGTTTCAAATCAAGAGTGAAGTTCTGGCCCAACAGAACTGATCAATAAAATGAGAAACAGACTGGAATTGAGAGGAGATGAGACACTATTGTAGGCATTGCCACATAGTATCACAACAGAGGCCGTAGTAAAATCTACCATTTTGCATGAGCTGATTTTATGATACCATCCTCAGCCTGCCCTTAACTATTAACCCTGTTACACCCAGAAGTTAGCTCCAGATCCATTGTGGCAACCACACGCACAAACATTCCCCAGAGACCTGCTGCTAAAGATCCACAAGATAGTTTAACAAGAACTTTATAATCCAGATTAGCCTCTGTTACACTGGAGACCAACTAGCACACATTTCAGATAACAAATTTGACACTTATTTCCAAGAAAGGAATAGTTGCTATCATGGGCTAGTACTAATTTTTCTTCTGAGCTTGGGTATTGTTAGAACACACACAACCCCACTTTGAGCACTGACATTCTCAGCACATGAACCATTTTACACGGAACTGTCTCTGGAAACATAAACAAGCCTATAATTTATGTCCAGTTGTCAATGGCTTTCAGATGGAGATTCCTAAAACACCTCTTCATGATAGCACCTCTTTTCTTTTTGACCCAATTTCCCAAAAGGATTACTGAACTTTACCTTCTTGAACTTTTTACTTTTCTTTCACATCCTTCAACATGCTCTGCTTTGCCCACTGGGAACAAAAGAAATACTATTTTCACAATGTCATACTATTTTGTAAATTTTATCAGTCAGAGGTAAGAAGCAGCACCACTACAAAACAGCTTTAGTTTCATCTCTTCAACATGAGCTTCATGGAGGAAGGGTAAATGTCAGCTTGCAGTAGCATCACCAATCACCAAGAAAAACAAGTATTACAGTAAGATAAAAGTTTCAAAGCATTCTAAAATCCTTCAAGCTTTCAGTTTTCGAAGAGACAAGGAGAGTAAGGACACTTAAGAAAACAGATATAACCTAATGTAACATAAGAAGATGTTTAGAAAAACTACCCTTCAATACCTAGCTCTTAGCCATCCCATAACAATAGAAATACCAAGTTTCAACATTAAGAACTTTGAAGAGTTTGGACCTTCTAACTTGGGCACTTACGTGGAAGAATAGCACTTTTTGTGAGTTATTGCAAGCCTACAGGTTTGGTCACATGCAGGTCAAGAGCATATTAAGAGTATAAATAAACTCCTTCCTTCCAGCAACACATTTTCAAGCACTTTACAAAAGAATACCTTATATATTTTATGTTTAGGAAAAAAATCTATCACATATTTGAAACTAACGCCTAAAAGATGAAAACCAATCATTTACTAGCTCTACTTTATGTTTTGAAGTTACTTCTAAGTCCCAGATTTAAAAAATCTTCAAGCTAGTAAAAGCTTTAAATTTTGAGATTTTTAAAGAAAATAATGATTATAAATAATGTGATATTATCCAGGCAACTTCATTACAAATGCTTTTGTGGCTTAAAAAATGGGCGGTTTTAAGAGGGCATTTCAATTTTAACTACTTCAGCTTCTACAGTCATCATTGACATTTTATTCAGAATACTGATGGATGGGGAAGCATACACTTAAGAATTATTTTATAGCTTATGTATGACATAAGATCTATTATTTTTCCCATATGAAATACAGAACAAATAAAATTAACAAATTTCCCAAATACACTTGCAACATATTCTTCAATATACTGCAATTCATCAACAAAATAAATTTTAACTTATGCGTATTCTATATACCATACACTGCAGCATACAGTTACATAAATAAATTAAGCACACTTTTTAGCTTTCATTTAATTTTTTTTACCAGAAAAGAGGATTTTAAAAGAATTGGCACATTGGTAGATTTAATGGGAGTCAAACAGAAGATCTATAGGTGAGTATCTGGCAGAAGAATACTGATCCTTCTGTATTAGAGGCCAGCAGTAGTAACTAACAATAGATATTTAGCAACAGGCAATACAATACCATTTATATTTTTCACGTCTTAGTATCACCAACAAAAAAGGTTTTGGCATTAGCCAAAAAAAAATATTCTTGAAGCATATGGACAAAAAGTCCATCAAGTTTCAAGTGATTAGTAATGACTGTGCAGGCAGGGATGAGGAAGGAAAAGATCCTCTTTCTTCATTAGCATCTTGATTTTCAATCAACATCATGAACGGGACCCATCACAGAGATATCATACTGTGATGAAGGTGAAGTTGTCCAAAGTCTCTCCTTAGCGAAGAAGGTGGTGCACTTCCTGGTTGTTGGGGGTTAGATTTGTTTTTTTTTTTTCCTTAGAGAATTTTTCCCCATAAAGTCGCTAGGAGACTAATTACTGGGTGCTTCTGGGTGGTGGACGG
>WBMY01003412.1:717670-748990 GCA_013397315.1 Donacobius atricapilla
GGGACGTGGGCTCCAGCCTGCTCCTCCGTGGTAGTTTTCCTTAGTGAGACACTCAAACCAGAGAAGAAGCCAGCGGGGATTCTTCATAAGCAAATTCTTGGAAAAGACTCTTTTCTGGCCCTCCCCCATGGTGCGCAGTGGTACGATCCGCCGCGGGCGTCGGGCTGTGTCCCCGCCCCTCAGCGGAGCCGTTCGGCGCACGCGCGGAGGGNTCGGCGCCAGCGCCGCGGCGAAGCCCCTCAGCTGCCCCCCGGAACCGGCCGGGGCCGCGGGGTGCCCCGTCCTTAACCGCGCAGCGCTTTCCGCCGCGCTGCTGCCCGAACCTCCTCCTCTACGGGGCGGCTGCTGATGCTCGGCCGGCTGGGGCGTCGTGTCTTGTCCCCTCCCCAAGTGAAAGAATCTACTCTTTTCCACACCAAAAGCGGTTTCTGTTTTGTTAGGTGTTGTGGTTTTTGAGTCCTCCTATCTGTCAGTACTCTGCCGTCGTGGCAAGTGTTGCACCCCGGTATCCCTGTTCTAGAGCAAGTTCAAAGCATGCTTCACAGTAACATATAGCAAGTCTCCCCAAAAAAATCGAGGCAGGCCACCCACGAAGCATTTGACATCTGAATCATTTCTCTTCGAGATCTATCAGCCGTTTTCTCTCCTTGTCTCAGCTCAGGTAGAAACATGATTGCATTCGTACTTAGCCAGCTTGCTTGTACTTGCATTTATACAGGGGTTCACACTTGTAAGGCCTGATAAGCTGATGTGAGATACACATCAGCTACACTAAAGTTAACTGTTTCTTCAGCTGACACAAAAGCCTATATCATCTGAGCCGTGACCGTGGTTTGTTGATTAACTGGTCTGAAAAGTACCACTTTTAGGGGTCTCTAAAAGTATTGGTTATTGCCGCATGTACTTCTCTATTTGATAACAAGGCATTTGTATAACCCATGTTACACAACAAAACTCATACATGCCCTAACACAGGTTTAGTCTTTGTTCCCAGGATTAGGTTGCATTCACTCCTAGAGTACCTCACAGGAGTCTTGAGTCCTTGTAGCTGATAAAAAGAAAATCATTGTATGTTACTAGAGACAGACAACCGTAAAATAAGTTTGTTAAGCACGTGTATGCACAAACACCCCTAGGATAACCCTAGGGCATCCTGGATTTCTTCCCACCCTTCACCTTTTAACAAAAGGATATTGTGTTATAATGTAGTCAGGTGGTATAGCATTTTTAAACAGCTTTTTTTTTCATATTCCATTTGGAAATTTCTCTCTTAGAGTTAACATACAAAATTGATTTCTACACCTTATAATACAGCTGATGTTTGTTTCTTGGTGCAAAGTGCAGCAGTAACTATCTGCATAACACTATAAGAGGCATGATACTATCTACTCACTAATAAATTCCTTTTTAATCTCAGCCTGCTTAGCACTGCCACTACTTGAACAGCCTTAGATTGGACTCTAGAAGCTCCAGACAGTATTTTGTATTAGCTAATCAGTGTATTATATGTTTCTTTGACCACTGAAATTCAATGTGTTTATGAAGTTACTCAACATTTTGTAGTTGCCTGATAAATATTTTTATCGAAACAGTACAACAACACATCAGCTGGCTCAATATCAGGACTGCTTTTATTTCACCACATAGGGAATTCAATAGTGATGTATTGTCAAAGTTCCTATTAGGGACTTCACGTGAAGAAAAAAGTTCATAATTTCAATCTGTTTCAAATGGGTGCTCAATGTCATACAGGAAGAGCTTATTTTGGTTTAAATGGGCTAAATCAAGAGAAGCTATGTTGATTTCAGGGCAAAAAGGACTATTCATGTTCTTCTAACTTCTGAATTCAGGCAAGTGCAGCTCTCATTTAGAGAAGCTCCTTGAATGCTAACTCACACCTGAATTGAGCAAGCATCAATAAGCATACAAAGTTATTCTTTAGTCAAAGGGATAAGAATTCACTCACTGAATTCACAGTAACTCAATGTAACAGTAAGGACACTTACATTTAAAGGTCAGTAAAGCTTAAATATCAAGTTTCATGGGTTGTGTATACAAGGGTGATTTCCTAGACCAGTCCTGCTTCTAGGAATGCAGGTTCTGCAGATGTCTTCAAAGCTGCTTGTTAAGGGAACAGAACAGCAGCCATGCTACGCAAAAGCTAATGATATAGAGGAAACTCTGGAGCATCACTTCCAAAGGTAAACAGGCATGAACACCAGCCTGTTGAGGCCCAGGCCCACTGGGAAACAGAATAGGCAATATAACAAAATATCACTGGGAAAGGCTGCCATTCCTTTTACTGTGTTGCAACATGCAGACACTTTATAACGTAATGATGATTTTTTTTATACTTTCCTTTAATGGCTTTCTTCTGTTACTGGGTGAACGCTAGCTTTATTTCACCCTTTCCCTGCATCATTGTATTAACTTTTGCTCGTTCTTTCACACAGAATTTATGTTCTGCCTTAGATAGTGGGTTTTTTGGGAGGAAGGAGCATAGAAAAAAACCAACAATAAGGATCTTTTAAACAGAAGAGTAACTTCCCTCTTCAACATATGCAGTTAGCATTGCAATAGAAGGTGTTACTGTTTCTTACATGTTTATCTTAAATCACATCTACTGTGAAAGCTCACTAAATGATTAAGCAAATAAAGAACAAGAAATTCTCTATAGGTGAAAGTTTATCCCTTTATTTTTCTTATCAAAAAGGAATTGATCACTCTCAAATCCAGAAGATCCTCCCCTTCACTCTCCCCACCCCCACTCCACCAAAGGTATTTTTAAAACAGAGTTTACATGGAGGATCTAGAGCACCTATTTTTTCTCTTAACTGCTTCTACAGAAAAGTGGCATTATTTTGCACACCACAGAAATGGCAGACTATTCACCTTCCTTCTCTGTCCTTGCATAATCTAAAAGCAGAAAAATACAGCTAGAAAGCTTTCCATCACCTAGCTTACTGCTTTTCCAAACTGTTCAAGCCCATGCACATATATAGGTATAGCCACCTCGATTTTCTTTAACAGAACTCAATAACCAATGAAATTAGCAGGAAAAAAATTAAAAATAAAATTTCACCAACACAGAAAAATGAAATCCATAACAAAGAAAAAAGAAATCTCAGACAACCAACCAAAATAAAAATTTTCCAGAAGGCCTCTACGAAGCAGCACGGCTTCTCTTTAAAAAGCAAAGAAAATTATTCACCTAAGAATTAATGAATCTCTGGATTAGCAAAAGACAGAAATGGTCTTTAAAACTGCCTCATTCCAGACTATACACTCAAAGAGGAAAAAAAAAAAAAAAAAAAAAAAAAAACCAAAAAAAAAAACCAACCGCAAACAAACAAACTTAACTTAGAGAAACATATAAAATATATTCACAAATTCAACCCTGCATATAAGAGTTGTGTCTTATACCATTAAGCACAACTCAACACACCCCACCCACCTCTCTTACCCCTAAACATACTCCTTTCTCCTCCCATCCTCTTTTTATCTGTGAAAGTGAGCATTTTCAAGTGATACCTATTAGCAGCATTCACAGCTGCAAGCTTGTAATCACACACATAAATATAAGGAGAAAAATCAAAGACAATGCTATTGACTTGTTCTGTTCGTGCTGTTGATAGACCTTACATAAGTTCTGGAAAGCATAAGAGTAAATACGGTTTTGGAGTCACTCTTCTGAGAAGAAAACATAGCTTTCATCATGCAGATACCTTGCTAATGAAATCAGTTTATGCAGAATGTCAAAATCATTAAAGAAAACATAGATAAAGAGAGCTAAATAGAAAATTAATTGTGAGGTTCATATTTGCTCAGATTCAGATTGCTTATTTGTGCAGTAAGCACTGACAATATTGCTATCTACTAACTGCTTTTGAATTTCAAAAGGGTAGATCACTGAATAGTCTTCCTTAATTGCTGCTGGAAAGTGCTAAGACTAATAGTGGTTTTGTTTTAGTGTGGTATAATAGTCTGGGAGACGGGGGTACTTGCCCTTCTCCTGAATGCTCATGTCGATAGTAACACATGGCAATGACTTCATTTTAAGTAGTAGTAGGCCAGTATTTTCTCTAACATACCTATAATTTTCCTGTGAAGTGTCTTCATGTCTATGTCATATGTGTAAATATAATTTATCTGTGTCATGTTGTGCCTGGGACATGTACCCACCCACTGAATGTCCCTTGCAATTGCCTGAAACTGGTTCCCTCTGCAGTTGTGTGCCTGGCAGTTTGATAGCCAGGAAAACTCTGTCTTCAGTGCACAGCACCCAAATGCAGATGCAAGTTTTATTGAAAGTGGCATAATTCAATAGTTCTAATGCTTGTTTTTTAAATAAATGGCTAGAAGCATCAATATTCAAATATTTTCTTTTGAACTCTTCCTTTTTAAAGAGTTGTTACGAGTGGAAGGTAGGTTACAAGAAACCTACAATGGTAGGTATAGTATAAAGAGAGCAAAGTAATTTACTTTTCCTATTTGTATTGAAGGTTTTAACAGACGTAAAGAAAATGGTACACATTCACCTTTAGAAGAACTTAGATGTCTGACACTATATTTTTTAGTTTAAATACCATTTATTTGTGATGGCTAGAGTGCCTGTTATATAGAGATTTTCAGTGCTCATTGTATGTAAAGACAGATTAGTTTAAATTACACTCACTTTCAGTAAGACAACTGAATGATATTCTCTGTAGCTGGTAATGTCTGAAGAAAGCCTTTTTTTTAGAAAATCTGACAGATATTTATGACATTCAAATGGCATTCAAAAAGATAGATTATAATAAGTAACCATCCATCATAATATATTTCCCAGAGACACAGACCTCCATATCAAGCACGGTACTTGTAACTTACTCATGTCTGCTTTACTTTGTTTTATCCTGTCTACTTCTAAGCTAAATACTGAAGTTTAGTTGAAGACAAACTTGTAAAAAGTGGTATATGGGCCTTCTCAATCTATGAATGGTACTTTAATAGTTCTCTATTAGTATGCTTGCAAATTGCTAGGGCTAAATGTTTTCATTCTTAGCAACAATATAATTATAGAAACTAGTATTGACGTAGACAGTATGGGTTTGTTTTCAGTCTGTGGTGGGAAACTTGTGCCATGCTAGTGGAAAACAGTGCCAATAGGAGGTCTGCAAATGAGGAGCAGGAAACAGTCTGCTGGTAGGAAGTTCCCAGATGTGGAGCATTGCAGGACATGGATGAGCATGGTGAAGAGTATCATAGTTCTCCAGCAAATCCTGAAGAGTGAGTCTTGAATTGCTATAATCTATAAATCACTTCCTTGTTTCTTCTGCGTCTCAGTAGCTGAGCGGGTCACAGCTGATAAGATATTCTAGACCCTGCACGATTCACTTTTTCCTCCTGTTTCCTTGATTAACCCTTGATTTCCATGGTCTCTCAAACAGGCAAAAACCAGTGAGCGCTGGTATCTACACAAACATTTCATCAGTGTTAGCTTTTGCAAATCTGGTGTACCATGTGTAGTGTTACTAAATGAAGATATGTCTGCAAAAGGAAAATGCACCAACTTATTTTAAATCCAATTTAAATCTAGTTTATATTGTTATGAGGCACTGTATAAACACTATTTCAATTTGCCAATGGTGGGTTCAGTATAAACTGACTGTAATTTTTGGAGACCAACTGGTATAAAGCAGGATCAGCATAGTTATTTGTATCAATTAGGAAACAATTAAAGGTAAACAGGGGAAATTTTCTCTTAGAACTGGTACCTGTCAGTCTGAACTTCCTATCTGACTGAGTCTTGTCAATAAAAAAAATGACAATCAATAAAATCAGACAAAATAAATGGAGTTATGGAATCTATAGATAGTTCACTGCTCAGAGGACTAGACCACTCACCACAACTTCAGCCATAACAATAAAAGTGTTAATAACAGAAAGAGTGACCTGAGGATCGATGCATCTGAGGAGATGTGCAGTTATCAGCATGGAGATGAGGTCCTTGGCAATTCTATTTGACTTTATTTCCTCTGTACAGAAATTGCCAGCAGGTTGTGGATCAGCAATCTCATTATTGCAAAGTCATGAATGTTCCTTCTCTCCTCATCCGTTGTTAGGGTGGATATATCACAGGTGCAATGTACCACAACATTCCTTTGCAGCAAAACAAAACTGAGTGTCCAAGAACAGAAACAAAGATTAGCAAAGGTTTCTTGTTACTTCTCTTAAATCTAGTCAAAAAAGGTCATAGTTTAGAACTTTTTATACATTGATGATTTTTTTTTTCCAGGAATACCACCCCCCCCCCCCAAAAAAAAAAAATTAAAAAGAGAGAAAATTAGTCATTATCTCTCCCAAATACCAAAATATCCATTCTACAACATTACATTCAATATTACATTCTAGAAACCACATAGATTTACCATTTTAGGGCCTGTGCTTTATTGGTAGTTTGTAAAAATTTGTCATATTTTATCCAGGTGAAAATACTGTGTTATATGTACTGTGCATGTTTTGTTCTTTTACATGCAACACTGCCTTTGGTAAAGGAAGCAAATTCTTCTGTACACCTTCCTGCCATCATTTTTCCTGAAACCATCAGTGTTAATGTGCTGGCTGAAGACTCTCTAATATTCCTGTTTCCTTGCCTCACCCTGCTCAGTAAACAGATTTCTTCAGGAATAGCATATTTATGCAGGTGGTGTCTGGTAGAGCAAAACATTTGAAGGGCAGGATGAAACATGTTTCTTGTCACTGGAGTGATTACGGAGCAAACTAAAATAATAAAGGAGAAAGTCGCTGTTACATATTTATTCCCCATGAAATTGTCCATGGCATTTTATTTGCTTTTTAATCCTTTTTAGTCCAAGATGTATTCAATATCAGGGTTAAATAACAGGCATCTTGGAAGGCTGTCTGACAGCTGGCATGGCCAAAATCTACCTCACTTGACCTTACAACACTTTTCTATTTCCAGATTTGACTGTACACCCCAAAAGCAGGCCACCTGAATCAAGAAAAGGGTCTACTTAATGCACTATCCTCTTCTCTTCAGCCCCTTCCTGGGTTTCTGTGCAGTTCCTTGTGTCCCCAGACACATCCATCAGAAGGTCATTGTGGACAAAGATCAGACAGACAGGTGTGTGGGAAGTGCCTCAGTGCTTCATCAGTGAGAAGACTGTTGGGACCCATGTTCTCCAAAGAAGAGCTATGCAGTGAGTCAGATCTGCTGAGTACTCATAGGATATTACAGTAATAGTCAAAGTCCATTAGGGTACAGCTAAGAAAAAGAGAAAGAGTAAATGTAATGGCATAAGACTAATAGAAGTGTTGCCCTCTAAAATGATCAGGAGTGACAACGGATCAGTGTGCTTTAGCAAGATCATAGCTGAGAGGTTGTGACTAGCTGTGCTTTACATGTAGCCAGACTCTAAATCTCACCTGATTCTTTCGTATCTCCAACCCCAAGTGTGGTCTCTCGCTCTTTCCAGCGTCACAGATTCCAAAGTCTCCTAGTAGGCAGCTGTGTCTGTATCTTAGGTTTTCCATCGTACTTTCTGCCTGAGAAGAGAAGGGAAGTAAAAAAAATGCATTGAGCTGATGAGAGAGGCAGAGGGAGAAAGTTAGTTCAGGGCCTATGTTTGACTTTTTTAATTCTAAGCTTTAGGTGGCTACTATGAAGAATCTTTTTTCTTCTTTACTTCAAATGGTGGTTAACTTAAGCCTAACTGTCTAGATAAACAGCTGGTTTAGCGCTTCAGCTAATTATACTAGCTGAAGATCTGGACAAGCTACATTCCAAATGATTCCCAAAAAACTTAGTTTCACTGCAGTTTACTTAAACAGTCAAACCTATTTTCAGAGCACTGAGTAGTTATTTCTGCTACTGTATTTATGTCAAAAGTTTTAACAGTTCCAAATATATCTTGAGTTTCCCAAGAGACCTAGACTTTAATAGCAAAACATAGTAGAAACCTAAGACTTTAGTTCCAACATGAGGAGCAAATAACAGAACCAAATCTCATATCTTTTTTCAACTCAAGCATTTAATGCTCTGTCATGGACAAGATGAAAACTTGAGGTTACTCTGTCATACATAACCTGATAACCTAGTTCTCCACTACTTTATTCTTCATGGAGTCCTGAATTAAAGCAAGATTTAAGACTGTTTATGAAGTGTCCCTTGATTCAGATTTTTAGGAGGCAATGGTTAAACATTATGATTATGATTATATATTAAAGATGTGTATTGGTTTGGTATGAATGGTAAAAAACCAATCAGTGATCTGCTTTGGAACTGACAGCCAGGTTGGCCGATCAGGTACAGGTGTACACCCCTGGGACACACAGCTTAAATACAGGAATCTTGGGAATGCTCTCTCTCTTGCAACGGACCCACCATGAGGTAATTCAGGCCAGGAAGCAGCAGGGCCCAGCTTAGGACCCACTGCCTATATGGCCGGGCCGGGGCAGCCGTACCGGGGCCAGGACGGGGCAGCCAGGATGGGGCTGGCCCTGGGGAGCTGAGCCGGGTCCCGAGCCCAGCAGACGTCAGTAGAGCCATGGCCGCTAACATGCAGCTGATCATACGGCCTGCCCCACGGCGCGGGCTGGGCCGAGGGAGATGGCCCCGGCCCCCCCAGTCCCCGGAGAGCAGCACCGAGCCCAGGCTGGGCCAAATCCACCCCATAAAACCAAGGCATGGTGGGGGAGAGAAGATCCAGGCCGCCGTTTCTGAGCTTTTCTACACCTCGAGGATTTGAGGCTTTCAGAGATGCNGAGCTGGAAGCCACAAACAGACTGTGTCTCTTGTGGAAAGTTACCAGAAGAATCAGGAGGGACTTGTCTCTCTCAAAGACTGAATGAAAGACTATTTTATAAGTGCTACTGACTTAAGAGTTATGATGTTCTGTCTCTTTACATTGTTTTGTAGAAAAGTAGATTGTTGCTAAGGAGGAGGGGGGTGTCTTTAAAAAGGTTTCATGGTTGTATTTTTGTTTGCCCTTTAGTGTATGTTAATAAATCTAACTGTTTCTATTTTTAAGTTGAGCCTGTTTTGCCTTTCTTCTAATCCTATTCCATAGTAAAAAGATAGATCCCCACACTATGTTTCACAAAACAAATTTGGCGAATGTGAAACCATTACATTTTTTGGTGTTTCCGCCCGGTTACGAACTTTAACCCATTACAAGGTGTTAGTATGCAGCATTCACAATATTGTAAACTGCATTTTTGAAACCTAAGATGGACACAGGAAGCTGCATCTGCCTACCTTGTGTTCCAGGTGTGGGAAGGAAGTAGCTAGAGATTTCTTTAACAAAAAGCTAAGGAGAGAAATGTTTCCAGATTTGGCACTTGAGAAAAAGAGATAATAAATTTGCCAGTTACGAGAATCCACCCAATGAAGTTGCTGCATTTTGGACAACTGACAGATTCTCTACACTATCTTAAGTTCAAGGAGTTTCCAAAGATTGATAAAGACTTATCCCAAAACCTAACATTTTTCAAGAGAAGAGAAACACATTGAATCACATTTCTTGGTGCTTTTTTAGAAGAAAAATACTTTATTCCATTGCATCTGAAGACAAGGCCAACATAATTTTAAGGTGTTGTGTGTTTTTAGTCTTTTTGAAGTCTGTTGCAGTGTTCGGTATGCATGCAGTGCATCTGTCCGTGATGACTCTTGAAGGAGTACAGAACCAGCTGACAACAATCTTCCAAAAAAGAAGAACATTGGAATGGGTTTCCCAGGGAAGTAGAGTCACCATCTCTAGAAGCATTTAAGAAATGACTGGACCTAGCACTTAGTGCTATGGTTTAGGTGATGTTTGGTCAAATGTTGGACTTGATGATCTTGGAGGTCTTTTCCAACCTGAATGATTATATGATTCTATGATTTCCTGGGATGATGATTCTACCACTTTCCTGGGCAGCCCATTCCAATGCCTCACCATCTTTTTGGAGAAGAAATTTATTTCTAATACCCAATCCAAATATCCCCTAATGCAACTTAAAGCCATTTCCTCTGGTTATGTCACTTGTTACCTGGGAGAAGAGACCAACCCTACCTTGCTACAACTTTCCTTTCAGGGGGATGATCACTGCCCTGGTTTCCATCTATTTAATACTGTGGCACCATTACAGATAAAATGCTGATGCTTATGGACTACTTTGCTGGATTGCTCCTGAGATGTGTTCAAATATGAGGATTACAGGCCATAAAAACTTGTCTGTATCCATGATGTAGCACCGAGGGATGATACTAAACACTTCATTTAGGAGTAGGGAACAACCTATGGAGCATCCTGAGAGAGGAACTTTTTCAGTGTCTGCAAATACTTTCCTCAGCCCTATTTTCTTTTATCATGCATGTTCAGTGGCCTCTTTACTCAATGCCACCCCATAATGGCAGTATTCCATCACCCAATCTCTATACATCCATCAATATCTTCTAGCATGCACACTGATATGATAGGATATATGATGTCCCCACACAGTTTTCCAAAAGTTAGGCATTTTGTCTGGAAGCCATCTTAAGAGAACCTCTACAGAGCTGTATTCATCACAGCTCTCCTGTCTAACACAGTTCCTTGATTCACATTATGTCCTTGGAGTAGGAAGGAAAAGCTATGAAAGAAGCTGTTGCAAGAGAGTCTTTGAAGTGCACTTCTAGCAGTACTTTTCCTGTTAACAGATATGTAAAATAAAAACAAAGGACTTTTATTTGTGTTTCATAGAAATCATGGGGTTGCAAATTAATTGGATTCCTAGTTCTTCTGAGAGAGAGTAGAAAATACACCCAAAATTTAAAAAAAACCCCAACTTTGGTATTTTTTCTTCCATCCATAACAATAGTTGCAAAATATTTGCTTCCACAGATATGCTTAAGGAAATCTGTCCTTATGTGAGAAGTAACTATGTTAGTAATTAAGAGCTTTTGCTATTTATAATATCAAAAACTCCTTTCATAAAAAAAAAAATCTCCAGATACAGTGTTATCATATGATCAGATGATGATAACATATGCATGATCTCATGAATATGTACCCTACCCTCCAAATAAATGTTGAGGTTCCTGAACCCAGTCTTCCTTCTGACCTTCATGTGTTCTTGGTTCAACCTCAGCTTGCAAAGGCAGAATATCATTGGTAAGTATTTTAAAGCTTTTTGCAGCCTGGGATTTGGAGAAATTTGATAGTATATTGCAGTCATTCCTCCTCTGTCTCTGATAAACAGTGATAGAAGGATGTTGACATTTAAAACATTTTCAATGGGTAGCTAAGTTTGTGCACACTGAGAAGGATAAGGAAAATTGTTCCTCAGAAGGTTTTTAGTTAAAGTTCCAAAAGTGCGAGCAGATGCCACTACATCTGTTACATCTTCTTCCCATGTTTGAGAGCATGTCTCCCACCACGTTAGCTGGAAATTTCATTCTGAGGCAAATAGCAACAAATATAGATATTTCCCCTCACCTCCCACATCTTTATGATCTGGAAAACAAAGAAATAACATTTAACAGATACCAATATATTTTACAGCTTACTTGCCAAATCTAAATTTTGCATGTGTTTACTATTAATATTTATGCATACGATGTAGAAGAACCTTATTTTTATAAATTTTGGGTAAATAGCTGAAAATGTGTGTGCTGAAAACAATGTGAAACTAGAATCTAATGGAATATGTTTCTCCAATGGCAGAAATGTATAGGAAAAATGGATTATGTGGTCTATATGGCCATTTCACAAAGAGAATGGCAAAGAAAATAAGCTGTAAGTGACTAAGAAGCAGCATATTTTCATGATACTGCTTGCAATTATGGAATACTTATAGATCATTCATAACAAATAAGTGCTGTGTGTTTTGTTAGTCCTTTTGTAAAAGTAATTCAGTCATTTGCATATATGTATTATTTTAGCATGTTGACTTAGTTTTCCTGACTTTGAAATATTTCTATATATCTATTGATAGCATTGTTCTCAGCATCACATGCTTAGAACATATAGAATTAGGGTCCAAGGGCTGTGAATCATAATTAAAAATAATATTTAAGTCCTGTTGCTGATTTTGGTTTATCAAGGCAATAATTTTCATCGGCTGCACAACCTACCTTTTTTACTTTTGTAGCATTTATACTACAGTAAATTCCACTGAAATTAACTCTGTTTTGAAGCCGATGGAATAAAATGAGCACAATGTTCAGACATTTACTTAAGGGTCAAATATCAGGGAATCTTTTATGAAAGTCCCCAAGAAGCTCTGTCAGGAGTCAGTAGGATAACCACGTGTTAAGGGAGAACCTGAGGAAAGGAACTCTTAGTTCATAGTTACACACTGAAAAATTTACTTGTTAAACTACCAGGCAGCTCCAGACATGCCGTAAAGGAAATGTTCAGCACTTTCAGGAGCAGGCTGTGGGTTTTGACCAGACAGAGAACCCATCTTGGAGCTCCTTCTGAGCTTTTTTATTAGCTGGCTATAGGTGGCTTTCCATTGAACTGGGTTCCTGCAGACAGCCCCCATTTATGATGCAATCTGATATATACCAAAAAGTCACTGAAGATAGTGGCTGTCTCAAAACCTGAGACATAAAAGATTTGCTTAGCAAGACATTTATAGATGTTCCAAAAATGCAAGCAGATCCATGAGTCAGAATTGAGTATGATTATGGATCTTTTCCAATAGGCAATTTGGATGTGGCCATCCGGTTTGGAAGGCTAAGATAATTTTATGTTATGAATGTGTACTGTACTCTTCCAGTTGACTTCAATGCCACAGAGCTGTCTTGAGCTTGACTGAATTGCTATCAGAGACATAGAAAAAGAATATATTGTATTTAGGGCTTACTGTGTTATGCACAGTATTTAGTATTAGTTCTTATTTTAGACAGAATCAAGCCTAAATAAAGGTCCCTTGTGCATAAAGTCTCACTTTGCAGGTTTTGCTTCAGAAAAGTCATACTAAGTTTATTATGTTGCTTCCCCATCCATTACAAGGGACATTTTTAATTGACTTGGCCACACAATTAAGCAAAAAAATCCATACCAGTGGCGCACACAAGTGGTGTATTTTGTTTGGCTGGGGTATTTTTTAAAGGGATTCAAAGCAGAAAGTACTAAAATTCTCCTTTCTTTTTCATTAGAAGAAAGGAACATTTTTTTAAATTCTCTTTGTTGTCATTAGTGACAATTCTGACCCTGAAGTCAATGTCTTCCATAAGATTCTGATAGTGATTTCCTTTCCCTAGACCATGCAACAACTTCTTTAGACTGTACTTCTATTTAATTGACTTGCTAAGCTTTTCTCCAAAAGCTTCTTTTTCCTTTTCTTCTCCATTTCTTTTGAAATTTAGAGAAGGCAATTTCGACTTATTTCAGTCTGCTATAGCTTTTGGAAATATTCCAGAGGCCTTTGCCTGGAATAGGACTAAAGCAAACTGGAAAAATCAATTATTTTAAGTTTTAGCTTTTAGTTTAGACAAATTTTACAATAATGTTGAAAGGATGCTGCAAAATGTCACAGTCTGGTCAGAAAACTGCAGTATGATGTGTGGTGAATAAGTAACACACCAGGAGATACTGATAAAAGAATTCTAGGGAAAATAACACCCTCAAAATGTTTTCAAATTATTATACCCCAATTTCTGGTCCCACTTATATCAAACTAAGTTTGCAGCAATTTCACTGACAACATCAAGACTGGATTCTTTATTCACACAAACAATTTTTTCATGAAAGGTGAGCCTCACTGGAGTTATTTCAGCAAGAAATAGAGATAGTCAAGATTTTAGTGAAGGAAAGAAGCACAGGGATCATTATGTCTGCATTTCACCTTAACAGTGGCTGTGCAGCACAGACTGCTGGCCCATTTTCCCTAGAAACAACCAGCAGCATTACCTGGTCTGGTTTGCTGGACTTCTTCCTTGTGAGAACCAGACAAAGAGGAATGGGGCCAAGGAAGTGGGCTGAGACATTTTGACATCCTCTGATACTGGTGTATATGCATATATTTACTAGTGCTTTAAAATACATAGAAGAAATTTGTCAGCTCAGACTAAGCACTTTTTGTACATCATGAATGAAAAGGACTGGTGGATGAGAAGCTCAACACAACCTGGCAATGTGCACTTGCGGCCCAGAAAGCCAACTGTGTCCTGGGTTGCATCAAAAGAAATAAGGCCAGCAGTATGAGGGAGGTGATTCTCCCCTAACACAGTTCATCACACACACACAAACACACACTCACACTTTAATTAGAAGGCATGAACTAAGAACTATGCTTATTTAAAAGTCTGACTCTATTATATAGTATTTTTACAAAGGCCAGGGATTGGGGGAGAAGGTTGACACCTCTCCCCATCCCATTGGTCAAGACAACTGTCCATCAGCTGTCCGTATCTCTAAGAACAGGAATGAAAAACTTTTCTTGCACTACAATAACATTGGCTGTGTTTACAGACTAGAGCGTGAGAAAGAACATAAACCACGAAACTGTGAAACAGAAGAGAAGGCTGAAAAAATCAGGGCAACACTCCCCCTCTATTCTGCTCTCCTGGAGTGATGCATCCAGCTCTGGAGCCCCTAGCACAGGGATAGGGAACTGCTGGAGCAGATGCAAAAGGCCATAAGGATGATCAGAGGGCTGGAGCATCTCTTCACTGAAGGCAGGCTGGGAGACCTTGGGTTTTTCAGCCCAGAGAAAACTCCAGGGATACATTCCAGTACTTAAAGGAAGCCTACAAGAGAGTTGGAGAGGGACTTTTTACCAGGGCATATAGTGGTAAGACAAGGGTGAACGATTTCAAGCTGACAGACATTATGTTTAGATTAGACATTGGAAAGAAATTCTTTACTACAAGAGTGGTGCGGAGCTGTAACATCTTGCCCAGAGATACGGTGGAGGCCCCATCCCTGGAAGTGTTCAGAGCCAGGTTGGATGATGGGGCTTTGAGCAGCCTGGTCTAGTGGAAGGTGTTACTGCTCATGTAGGGAGCTTGGAATTAGTTCTTTAATATCCCAATCCAAATTTTTTTTGTGATTTTATGACTCTGCACTTCAATCCTTAATTCTGAGGACATAACACTGATCACTACATTTTCTGAAACTTACACACTGCAGTTCTCTGCCAGCATAATACCTTTCAGCTTCATGAGCTGATGTTTTGCAGCTGTAAAGCAGGTGTAATGTTCTTGATCATCCAGCTGTTCACTGACACAACTGGTGTGTGCAGATAGTCCCATGTCTGTCCTCCTAGAAGGGAGACCTTCTAAGATGATGTTCAAAGACCATCCTATTGAGTAGTATTTGTGATAATTACATAAAATGATATTTTAACAGACTTTCTATGGAAGTTAGGGTAGAATTCCAGTTTACCTACATGTTTCCCAAAAGATATTTTTCTCCTTACCTGTGACTTTTCAGTGAATTTCTTTGAGCACCACCTTCCAATGAAAAAAACCCCTTCTTAAGAATTCTCTGTTCCTTAATGCATGAATGTGCTCAAATATATACCTGACATTTGTAAAGCCAGGGAAATAGAAATAAACTGGTTTGCATTAATCCCAAGTGGAATGTTGTTTGTCATGAGAACAGAGTTTTGTCAAAGGTAAACCTTGAACCCACAAGATAAATTACTGACTATCCTTAACCAGTCAATTCCATAGCAGAACTCTGTAATTACTTTGTAATAAACCTAATGTGATCATACTTTAATCCCTTAATTGAGGTGTACATAAAATAGTCTGAGCTGGTGAGTTGCTAACTTATGTCTTTCAATAATAATAAATGCAACTTGTCTTTTTTTTTGTGTTTGCCTCCTAAAAGGTTCCTTATCACTACACACTTTCCTTTATTCTCACAAGATGAAGTGTTTGATTTAAATTACCNGACCCAGACAATGAGGAATGGGGCCAAGGAAGTGGGCTGAGACATTTTGACATCCTCTGATACTGGTGTATATGCATATATTTACTAGTGCTTTAAAATACATAGAAGAAATTTGTCAGCTCAGACTAAGCACTTTTTGTACATCATGAATGAAAAGGACTGGTGGATGAGAAGCTCAACACAACCTGGCAATGTGCACTTGCGGCCCAGAAAGCCAACTGTGTCCTGGGTTGCATCAAAAGAAATAAGGCCAGCAGTATGAGGGAGGTGATTCTCCCCTAACACAGTTCATCACACACACACAAACACACACTCACACTTTAATTAGAAGGCATGAACTAAGAACTATGCTTATTTAAAAGTCTGACTCTATTATATAGTATTTTTACAAAGGCCAGGGATTGGGGGAGAAGGTTGACACCTCTCCCCATCCCATTGGTCAAGACAACTGTCCATCAGCTGTCCGTATCTCTAAGAACAGGAATGAAAAACTTTTCTTGCACTACAATAACATTGGCTGTGTTTACAGACTAGAGCGTGAGAAAGAACATAAACCACGAAACTGTGAAACAGAAGAGAAGGCTGAAAAAATCAGGGCAACACTCCCCCTCTATTCTGCTCTCCTGGAGTGATGCATCCAGCTCTGGAGCCCCTAGCACAGGGATAGGGAACTGCTGGAGCAGATGCAAAAGGCCATAAGGATGATCAGAGGGCTGGAGCATCTCTTCACTGAAGGCAGGCTGGGAGACCTTGGGTTTTTCAGCCCAGAGAAAACTCCAGGGATACATTCCAGTACTTAAAGGAAGCCTACAAGAGAGTTGGAGAGGGACTTTTTACCAGGGCATATAGTGGTAAGACAAGGGTGAACGATTTCAAGCTGAAAGACATTATGTTTAGATTAGACATTGGAAAGAAATTCTTTACTACAAGAGTGGTGCGGAGCTGTAACATCTTGCCCAGAGATACGGTGGAGGCCCCATCCCTGGAAGTGTTCAGAGCCAGGTTGGATGATGGGGCTTTGAGCAGCCTGGTCTAGTGGAAGGTGTTACTGCTCATGTAGGGAGCTTGGAATTAGTTCTTTAATATCCCAATCCAAATTTTTTTTGTGATTTTATGACTCTGCACTTCAATCCTTAATTCTGAGGACATAACACTGATCACTACATTTTCTGAAACTTACACACTGCAGTTCTCTGCCAGCATAATACCTTTCAGCTTCATGAGCTGATGTTTTGCAGCTGTAAAGCAGGTGTAATGTTCTTGATCATCCAGCTGTTCACTGACACAACTGGTGTGTGCAGATAGTCCCATGTCTGTCCTCCTAGAAGGGAGACCTTCTAAGATGATGTTCAAAGACCATCCTATTGAGTAGTATTTGTGATAATTACATAAAATGATATTTTAACAGACTTTCTATGGAAGTTAGGGTAGAATTCCAGTTTACCTACATGTTTCCCAAAAGATATTTTTCTCCTTACCTGTGACTTTTCAGTGAATTTCTTTGAGCACCACCTTCCAATGAAAAAAACCCCTTCTTAAGAATTCTCTGTTCCTTAATGCATGAATGTGCTCAAATATATACCTGACATTTGTAAAGCCAGGGAAATAGAAATAAACTGGTTTGCATTAATCCCAAGTGGAATGTTGTTTGTCATGGGAACAGAGTTTTGTCAAAGGTAAACCTTGAACCCACAAGATAAATTACTGACTATCCTTAACCAGTCAATTCCATAGCAGAACTCTGTAATTACTTTGTAATAAACCTAATGTGATCATACTTTAATCCCTTAATTGAGGTGTACATAAAATAGTCTGAGCTGGTGAGTTGCTAACTTATGTCTTTCAATAATAATAAATGCAACTTGTCTTTTTTTTTGTGTTTGCCTCCTAAAAGGTTCCTTATCACTACACACTACACACTTTCCTTTATTTTCACAAGATGAAGTGTTTGATTTAAATTACCTGAGGAAGCAATCCTAAGCCAAACACCTTTCAACATATAGGATAAACCTGCCTTTATATTACTAAGGAACAAAAAACTCCAATAGTATAAAGTGCAGATGGCAAAAAACGGTAGAAGCGACAATTTCTGGCATTGAGGAAGGCAGCAAATGCTGTTTTCTTGCCTTGTCTCCTCATTGTTCACAATCTCCGAGTTTGTTGTCTGTTGTCTTTCACAGGGCATGAGCTTGGCAGAGTCTAAATGCCACACATCACTATTTCTGCCAGCAGGAGAACTCTTGGGTCTCTGGGAGGATCTCTAGAAAAATTGCCTTTTATTATATTTTGATTCAGCTGGCTCTGTGATGGAGTTCTGCTGCAATTGTTTGAGCAGTTTTCAATGAAGACGGCATAAGGAATAAATGTTCACTGATTCCCTTGGGAATGAAAAGAATGCATCTGCCTGTTAAATGTCTCAGAGTTTAAATAAAAGTCAAATGATCTGCCCAAGAGTATGCACCTTATCCTCAGAATTTAAAATACATAGTCCCTTAGGTTGCTCAGGTTATGTATTTACTTTTGCTTGTTGTTCACTCTTGACTTTCCACCATCCAAATGAACTCCTGAAGTAGGAGCAATATAATTGCTCATTTTCTCTTCCTGGTAAGTGGTTTGGACAGCTGATGCATAGATTAACCTTCCAACAGCATTGGGATTCATCTTGAGATGACTGAGCTCAGCTACACAGGGCTAAGGGAGCCTTTTGGGTTATTTTGGGTGACTTCAGCCTTCACATGGCCATTTGAATAGCTCAAGCAACACCAATACTTTCCTATTTAGTTTGTGGCTTGGCATTTTAATAGAACAATGAGGCAAATCCTTGACTCACCCTTAACTGGCACAGCCCGTTTGATTTTAGTAAAATAATTGTAAAGTGAAAATTTTTCCAACACTTACCCTACCTTGAAACTGCCTGTGTAGCTCCAAATTGCATTTTCTCAGTCTAACAGTATTCCAGTCTAACAGATTTGAAAAAAAGTATGCACTATTCTAGTGCTAAGCATGGAACTAATTTTTCAAGATTATTTTGTTTTTGGTTTTCAAGATTATTTTCAAGATTGTTTTGTTTTTGGTTTTGGTTGGTATTTTTTTAATGAATGACTATTTTGTTGTTAAGTGTTACAACCACGTCTCTTCAACTTCTTGCTGGAACGGGCACAATCAATAGGCTTGCCAGACATTTGGACCTAGAAAAAAAATACAATTCTGTATTCAAAATAAAACACTGTTACCAGTGGCAACCACATTGGCTATTTTAGCAGACAGACCAAGTGCTGAAGGAGCACTGGGACAAATCCACTCTCCTCCACACAGGAGAGGACTCTTTGTCAGGACAATATAGGAAGGATGTTCAAGCTATACTTTGTGTAAAATTTCAGAGCCACAGCTTCTAACTTGGGTTATTCTATAGTAAATTACTTTTAGAGCAAACCAGAAATAATCAGAACAAAGCAGGATAATAGCTGCTATCATCTGCGTTAATGTCTCCAGTGGGAACTAAATTCACTGAAATGAACTGTAAGAAATAGCAGGGGTAGCTTTGTTCCCTCTCACCTGAGCCTGAATATCTGGCTTCATCCTTCAGCTGGGTTTAGGCAAATTAGCTCATTGAGGGCAACAGCCATCTGAACTTCAGACTACTGAGAAAAAATTTAAATCTTTTTGTTTAGTGAAAACTGCAGAGGCCATTCACTGCCCGAACTATTCTGTGGGAACTAAAGGATTGGGAAATAGCTAAGAATTACTAAAAGGTAGGCATTGTCCAGTAGAGATCTTTTTATTCCCAAAATGACTCTGACATCAGTTCAGAAGAAGGAAATGCAGGATATCCTGAGCACAGCCCTCTGGGTTCTCCCAGATGTTGGCACAGGGGACAAAACACATTGGATGGAGATGCCTGTGTCCTTCCCACGTACGCTAGTGCAAGGAATGGAAACATGGAAAACAGCCAGACTGTGAGCTGAGAGCCAGACTGAGACATCCAAAGGGATGGGCCAGCAACACTAGGCTGGGGGTCCCCAGCACCAGCAGCACCCTCTGAACTGGCCAGTAGCCAAACACTTAAGCAGGAGGCTTTAGGTTTCAGGTACTGGGCATCACCTGAAGCCAAGGAGAAGACAGGCACTGCAGCTACAGCAGGGATCATAGGGACAGGAGCTGGAACAGCAGAGCAATGAGCCCTGGGAAGTCAGAGAGTCACCATAGTCATCACAATCTGCCCAGCCTCATCTGTCATGGACTTGGACTTTGCTGCCAGCACAGACTGTGGTGGGAAATAGTGCTTGGGCTCAAGAGACCAATGGCTCCTGGAGACCTGAAACTGCTGGAGCTGCTTCTCCCTCAACACCCACCACATGCACAGTAATCCTGAGTAGCCCCTGGTGTACACAGGACTTCAGCACCTGCTCGTGCTACATGCACCCAGGCAGAATTGCTTGACGATTATTGCCATTATGCTCCTTCCGTCTTGGTTTGACTTGTGAGCCAAAATCTAGGTCCACTTCCTGTAGCATAGCATTCAATTTTTTTTTTCCTTTGTTCCTAGCCAGTGGAAAGAATGGCAAGTTTCTCTTCAACAGCATTTTGCATTACTGTTTCACTCTACTTACAATTGTCTGTATTTATTGTTTGTGTTTAATCTTTCCTCTGCTGTGTCTTAGAAATACATGCCTGAGAGGTCATCATTTACTCAAGACAATGACAAAATATTTTATTAGGTTTTATTTTAGAATTATAATGAGGAAATGGTGCCTCAGTCCACAGGGTTTAGAAACTCATAAACCAAGGGTTATTTAGAGCAGTAGTTGCTCTGAAGGCTCCACAATGGATAAGGGATCATTTTTATCAGTTGGCATCAATCAATGGGAAATACTCACTTCATTGATGAGCAATTGCTTAGCAGGTCTTTTACTAAAAGACAAAAAGTTACAGGGTGAGTGAGAAAAAAAATAGGAAATTTCTTCTCAGGGAGAAGCTTGTTCATATTGTAAATATTTCAAGCAAAATAAAGCAAAGGTAGGGTGCTGATATAGACTCGCCTGTCATGGAGTAGCTACCCTTGTCCAAGACAGCTGACCATCAAATACTGAACCACATAATAACCAGATTCAAACTATTTTTAAAGTGTTCTGTACTTTCTCCAACCACAGGTTGTTCAGGATTTGTACAAAAGAAGGACATTCACAGGAAAGGTTTGCTAGTGTTACATATTCCTGTGCTTGCAGACATGGCTCTATCTACAAACTAGATTTTGAATAAGTTATTTTGAAGTAATCAGTTGTATCCAATCAAGAATAAATCACTGGTTACATATTTAATTTTCCTGTCATAGTTCATCTTGGATTATAAATAATCCAAAGACTGAGATACAATCACATGTCCCCCTCAACAGAAGCAAAGACCACTCCACTGCATTTAACATAAGGGAGAAAAATCCTCTTGCTTTTGTGAAAATTTCACTTATAGTGTAAAAAAAGACTCATGACACTTCTCACCCTATGCCTCTACTACAGGGGAAAATTTTTTAATCTAGGAGGAGATTATTTTAAAACAAATAAAAGAAGTTGTTTTTATGCACTGGATGAAAAAAAAATAAGACAAAGACTGAAGAAATGAGGAAATGGAAGCAAGAGAAATTTCAATTAAGAAAATATTTTTTGCAAAGAGCATGGTTAAATACAGGAACATATTTCCCAGAGATGTTGCAGAATCTCCATCCCTGGGGATTTCTGTTGTTGAGGTGGACAAGGGCACAATAAGGGTTGGTCTAACGTTGAAGTAAACCATAAAATGCACAGGAAGTTGGACTAAGTGACTCTAGAAATCCAATCAACCTGCAATAATTGATGATACTACTGGATGTTGTTGCTGAAAGGGGTTGAGGAATACAGACCATATTAGGAAATTCAAACAGGGATTAGACAAATCCATTACCAATATATCCATAAACAGACAGCAAAGAAAGAGGATGTGCCCTCCAATATCCCCAGTGATCATGGATGCTAGGGATGAACAAAACACTGTGGATAACACTATTAACATGATGCCTGTCTAAGCAGCATCTCTATTGATATAGCCAAGAGAAAAATACTTGGCAAATGAACCGTTGGTCTGATCCACAGAACATATCATTTTATCATTAATTCATCTTCCTTATTGGTCAGATACAGCACTACTGCTTCCGTGTCTCTGTTACATTTTCTGGATCCAGGATCTGAATAGCAAATGATGTTCAATGTAGAAGATGTGAGCATGGAGATACAGACCTTGGCATTCTGGAATTTACTGGGGAACAACTGCGATCTATATTTTGGGATTAAGCTAGTTTCTAATTTGCTAAGAGAAGAGTTTTTGATCACACTTCAGAAAATATCTGGGCTATACCTCAGAAAACAGGATAAAATCCAGCATATGTTTTAAACTTTAAAAAAGATTTTTTGTTCCTCTATAGATTGAAGAAAAACAAAAAAACAAATTAAAGTCTTAGGTAGCAAAGAAATACCTAAAAGCACATCTCAGCATGTATTTACTAAGAGAAGCCTGTAATCAAATGCTTGTATTTAAACTGGTAGTGGTAGTCAAGCTGACTGAACTATTCAGCAGGCCTGAAATGCTCTCCCTTAGAAACGTTCTTACTTGAGTTGGGATCTAAAGCCTTCCCTCTGTAAAAAGTTTGGTCATACCCAGGTTCCTCCTGCCCTGCTGGAGACATTGTGGTTATCCAAGCTATGAATGCCTCCTGAAACTTCTGCTAGGCTAACATGCAATCTCGGTCTCTCTGGAGTAGTACCATCTGCCTATAGCATAATGATTCACACATTACTCCTTAGTAAAGGGTAAAGAAAGTCAACACTCTGGGAATCTGCAATCCCCTCTGGTTGTCCACTATGCCAGAACCTTGACAACAGCTTTCATTATTGCGCTATAGTTTTAATGGATTATCCTTTATATTGCTGGCTGCAGTAGCAGTTCACAGAAATAAACCAAAATTATTCATTATATTAAAAAATTCTCTAATCTTCATTAATGTTGATTTCTTTAGTGTTATTTATTGAATGATAAAATTACCATTAGCAGATGGCAACTGAAGTATATAAAACGCAAACGCCTTCAATATCAAGCAAGCATATTTTACAGACAAAATTTAATATAAGTGCACATCATGATTGGCCTTTTTTGCGGAGAATGGAAGATAATGGGGATTCCTCTCATAGGTTAATTAATCTAATTATTCAACAAAAGCTGATGACACTAGTTAGGTTAACAATATGGAAAGATAAATGCTATTAGAGCATAGGTACTGCTGTTAAAATGAACTTTGTTGCTCTATTAATAGAACTTTTTCCTCGTGATTCTAAATTTTTATGGTACAACACCCAAAGCAGAGGATGTTAGAGAATAAGGTTGTAAATTGTTTCTCAGTCTTACTCAGAAGCCTCAATAGTACTTTTTTGCAGATGAGACTCAGAGCACTGAGATACTTCTCTAAATACCCGAATAATATAGAAAATGTTTTTTTCTGGTTGCCAGGGTCCTCCACATTCCCCATGCAGTTTGTTTGAACTTGTATGCCAAATTCCCATTGATTTCAGTTGGACTTAGACAGCTATCAAATATTCAGAGCTGTAGCCTTTGCAGACTATAATATAAAGTTAATGGGAATCATACAGAGTATCCCCATTGTCTCATTTCCTGATTCAGCAGGATTAGTTCCTCCTTTATGCGTCTAATTCAGCAGAAGCCATCTGAAAAGTCCTGAAAACATCAGGGTAACTGCACAGTGGGGACCCTCCCATGCACACATTCTTTCTTAATGTACCTATGAGTGGAAAGGCTTCCTCATTACAGAGACAAATGAAAAGTGCCTTCTTTGGTGAAAGTAGCAGAGCAAAACCAATTGCATTTGCTGCATTCTTCTTTTCCTTTTTAATCAGCCCATGATACAACAGCCTTTGCAAACCACAAAGCCAGCTGACACAGCACAAAATTATTCCTTCTTGCATGAATTGAAATTTCTGATGCAGCCTAGATGTTACAAGTTTGCATTTGCTTATTTGTACGTTGTTTGTGACAAATAAGAGACCATCAGTCATGAGGAGATGGGGTATAAATGTAATGGTAGAGTAACTGAACTCTGCAATGTCTGCAGGTTACATGTCCATGGAAATGAAGGTGTAGGTGAGGAAGGAAAGGGTTTAGTCAGCTAACAGGACAGTAAGAAGAATCAAAACAAGTGTTCTCTAGGAAAAAAAAAATATATATATATATATATATATAAAGTGTTGCTGTGTATGGGGGATTTCTACAGTTTTAAAGAGAGGGTTTTAAAGTCAGACATGGATCCCTTTACTTGAGGGATTTAATTTACATTTAAAAATAAAAAATCCTACTGCAATTGAAATGCTTTCAAAGTATAAACTATGGCTTCATGTGGCTGTGAGTAAAGACATGCCTGGCTGCTGACCATTTCCCTCCAGCTCTTGTGTGAATTCAAACATTTGGAGTTCCAGGTCATAGCCCAGAGGCCACAGCATATAGAAAAGACAGGCAACATTGATTGTTTTTACTCAATAAATGTGTATGGGCAGGAAAGGACTATCAACTGTGGAGCAGTATAATTTCTGCTTTCCCTCAAAGTCATAAATTCGTGATTTGGACTGCTGGAGAACCAGGGAAAAGGTTTTTGTGCTAGTTGATTATAGAAAAGAGGTGCCATTACGGCTGAAAACTAGACTGAGGCTTGGTTCTGATGGAGAGTCATATTAACATTAAGGTAATTCTTGAGAGAGTAAGGAATTATAAGTACTTACAGTTCTACAGCTTTTGTTGTATAGCTGAGAAGAGTAGCTTTGTTTGCACCAGCTGAACAATAATTAACTAAATTTGACATAATTAAGTCAATTAAATCCCTTCTGTCCATTTAGCTGCAACTTTTTTCACTTTCAAACAGTTGCTACTCATGCTTTTTTTTTTTTTTTTTTTTTTAATTGAGCAAAACCCACTCTTGTCTCTCAGCAGATTCTACAGCTGTACCATACTTACAGTTAGGTAGGTACAGTTGGTTCCAGGAATCTCTCTGGTTTCACTGGTTTCACTGGCTGTGTCTGCCTTGCTTGTGTCTGCCTTGCAGTTATTTCTGTTGAATAAATATACATCATTTACAAAGATTTGCTATTAGATCTCTGGCAAACAGGCTCCTTAATGACTGAGCATTCACTCCAGCTGCTTAGGAGGAATAAAAGGCAGTATCCAAATCCAAAGTTTCAGGATTGAGCACCGGTGCAGGGCATGGCTGTATGTGCAAAGTCTACTGCAAAGCTGTGGGGGCCTACAAAATATTAAATCTAAGTACAGTGCCAGGGAAAATGGCATGAAACTGTAGCTTTTAAGGGCTTTGATGGAGCAGCATTACTGGGGCCAATAATGTGTGTTACTTTGCTCTCCATCAACTGTACAACATTAAAAAGAAAACCAAGTGATAAATACTGTGTCAGGTAAAGCTTTGTGAGTTCATCCACTTACTGAAAGAAGTGATATTAAAACCAGATTTTAACAGCTAATCATACCATGCTGAACTGTACCATGAAGTCCTAAGAGTGGGACCAGGTCCCTGAAGAGCCTTAAAAATTATATTTCTGAAGTTGCTTTCATAGATCTAGGGTACTATAATTATGCACAGGTCAGACATAAGCTTTATTAACTATGATCACAGNTTTCAGTGTGACTGAATGTGGACAGGCAGAAAAAGCGCTCATGCCACTAAAAGTATTGCAGATGGCATCTTGGTCAAATCCTAAGAGTCATAGATATCTTTTCCTGTTTAGGATAATTTTATAGCTGTGCGACTTGTCCTATGGCAAGTCAGGGTGAAGGGACACTGGGGAGGCACTGAGAAGGGAACAAAGTCAAGCTCCATTCCTGATGATGACGTTCTCACGCATGCTCACCTGCTTAGTGACAACTTTGTTACAGGGTATTCACTCCTTTCCCTCAGCCCTCCCTCTCTGGCCGTCTTCACACTATTAATGGTGCTGCAAAATGAATTCAGGCAGGTGACTGACATTTGTCACATGATTCGTTCTTCTCCCAAAATAGTGATGTGCTGTGTTTTGTGTGATATATACTGCTATTTTGATTGGGATTGAGTTTCTTTATTTATACTGAAAAAAGCTGAAGAAATGCAAAATTTAAAGCTAAGGGTCTCCATGTCTTGGAAGAGCTCCTTCCACAGTTTTTGGACACTATGGCCTAGACCTCCATGACAGAGTGTGGGCAACTTGTCCTGTCTTCTGAATGTGGTGCTTGATTGACAGTGGGCAGTGGGGCTGCCACAGAGGTGCTCTGCTAAGAGCTTCCTGCAATGACCCATCTAGCAGGTCTCATTTAAGTTGTGATGAGGGGTGAGGGACAGGGCTGAACCGAAACACAGGCTTTTTGTACTTCTGCAGAGTGTGGATAACAGATATTTTATGGTACAAGAATTAGAAATGAATGAAATCATACTTAAATCCCCAAAGCCACTCAAATTTTCTAGTCTTTTCTGGCCTGTGTGTCTTTATTTAAGGACAGTCTCACTTCTACGTGAAATTACTTTGCAAACTATATATCAGCAGCAAGTGAGACAATATTCTGAATAAAATCTGTAAGATTTTGAAGGCTAAGATATAACAATTCTCCTAGTCAAAATGAGAAATCCATATCTTGTACTGCAAAAATATTTTTCCATTGTATTCCTTGAGGGGGAGCTCCAGTTGAATAAAAACGGTGCAAGGTGAAATTCACTGAAATAAATCTCCCAAGCCTACAGAGTAAAGGAATATTTTTAAAGATGTTAATAAGCCAATCAAAGGAATGAATCTCTCACTCATTTGTAACAGGTTTAATTTTCTGGGTGATACACTGCTTTTCTAGCTGTCCCCCTTCAATTAATGCACAGTAAAGATTTTTAACCAAGATTTCTGTGGCATCTTCAGGGGAATGCAACATTCTTCTGTACACACAGCTCATGCTCCTTGTGTGCACAGAATTTCTCAGCCTTTCCCAGCCCAGAGTGCATGTACTACTTTTCAGTGAGTTCCCAGCTAGTCTCTGGGGAATAGAAGTTTTCAATAAGTTAAATGTTTTTTAAAAAAATGTTTTATGACACACAAAGAGAAATTAATAAAATGTATTATATTTTAGGATGAGTTCTTTATCCCAACAGTTGAGAAAAAGGTAAAAAAGTGCTACAAATTCTATATGGAGTACTAACGCCAGTCATTTTGAATGTAGAATGAACCGCATTTTAAACTGCAGGTTCAGATGTTATCATAGTAAGGTAGAATCTTCCAGCTGTAATTTTTCTTCCTGGAAGATGCTTCTTTTTTACTGGAACAGATTGTCTCCTTCCCCCTGTGCATCCCACCCACTGCCCGTGCCACCCCCCCACCCCCACCTTGGGTTCGTTTTGTTTTTCTACTTAGAGATTCCTTTTAACATGGAATTATAATTGTATTCTATGAGTGAACAGCTACATGATTAAAACCTTACTGCCTTTGAAATGCAAATAGATGGCCCTTGCAAGTGTGCCTGGGCATCAATTTTGCCTATTATGCTTAGGAACAGGTTAAGTTGCTCAACACTGAGACCTCAAGGATCCCTGTTCTTGTTATCCTATATTTCAAAATACTAATAAATCCTAGTATTTGGATAAGAAAGCCATGAACCAGCATACCATTGACTTGCCTCTATATCCTCTGCAATACAATAAAACCAGCAACCACTTAAATAATTTTATGGCCTTTGTTAGTCATGTGGTTTCTGGCATATTGTTTTAGGCAGGCCTTAGGCCTTAATGACCTTCAGTACAGCTGGAAAAAAAGGAATATTTATTTTTTGTAAGATATAATTATTTCTACATGAATCAAAGCGAGGAGATGGACTTACTTTATTATAATCCTATTATGCTGTATTTTATCTGTTTTCATTTGCTTTCCATATCCAAACATAAGGGAGTTATGCAGTGATAAGACAGCCATTAGTAGTCTAAAGATGAACTTTACTGCTATTCTTCCATTGTGCAGCACCTAGACAACACAGGCCCAGCTCCCCATGATTGAGGAAAGCTTTCTCAAAGGGCAGAGAGAGCTGTTAGGGCTGGAGTGGGCCAGGCTTACAGGATGACTTGGCATCGTAAGTGTTGCCTCTTAGACAAGTGTGCACAAAATGAGGAGTAAAAGAAAAGGAAAATGCACATTGGCCCATTCACCGATTAAAAGTTACTCACCACATGTTGCTGTGATGGTAGTTCACTCTAAGGCATCACCTCCTGCCAACCGCTGCTCAGCAGGAGCAGAAGCTACTGCCTGAGAAAGAGCTTATCATCTGCTATTGCAGAGGTGGCAGTGGTCAATGCTGAGGTCCTGCAAGCGCTGTGAATGCAGCAATTTCCTTTCAGAAAGTGTCTCCTGGTGACAGTCAATGTTGTCAGCTGTACCTCTGCGTACACTCTGAGTGTGGTGGATATTGGCAGTGTTAACAAGAAGAGGGCCAGTGCAACATTAATTGAAATTAAGACCTTGGAGACAGATTTCTGTAGATTTTTATAGGTCTATCCTGTTCTGTAACTGTCTCAGCTTGGTGTTTTGTGTTGAGTAATGAACAGAAGAATGTTTCTAGGCCTTTTTTGTGACTTAGTTAGGTGTTGATGCTCACGAACTGGTACAAATGTGAATTTGACCTGGGCTGAATAAAGGTAGCCTTATTGCTACTTATCCCAGTTTCTCAGCACAGGATGGCTCCCCCAAGGGATTCTTGGTTTTTCATCTACAAAACATCTCCTTTCATTAGCTCTGCCATCTGTTTTATATTAAGCTACTCTTAATTATGATGATGCCTCTGGTGTTACGTGTGATCATGGCCAACAGACATTCTCATTCTTGGAATGTGGGAGAAGACTGAGACCTCCCTACTTCATCTTTTAGGGAATATAAAGTGGCCAAGTTACATCTAGCAATAGTGAAAGAGGAATATATTGGGCTTAGACCTGAAAAAAAACAGGCTGAGTGTTTTTATTTGTATATGGGACATACATATTACTTTAAGCGTATTGTAGCTTTTCTGTATGCTTCATACCCTGGTATTGTACGCATATATATGTATACCAATATATACCAATAAAGAAGGTGGCTGGAGACTGCTTGTATCCACAAATCACTTCCTTACCATAAGGAGTTCTAGCAGCATGGACCATGGTAAGGCAGCGCCCTAGACTAAGATCTACCCCTCATAAGATTACTGATAAAGTAATATAATTAAATAGAGTAGCCATGGGTGCTAAACAGGTTTCTTTCCTTGTAACAAATTCTTGATATACCTATTATTGTATCAATACCCTTATTTAAATAAAGTATTAAAGAACCCCAGTCTTGTTCTTTAGAATTCTAGAATTGAAATAAAATTCGGCATAAATATATAATGGTTTATTATTTCCTTAAACTGCATTTAGAAGGTACTTAGTCTGTATTGGCTGCTTTTTACCTTTTTCTGATATGACTTTTTCTGTTTTCTGCCCTTTATGTCCCACAAGGATGGGATGTTGCTTGCAAAGAATATATTGTGCTAAAGCTGCTGCTCTTCTACATTCATCAGCACTTCCTGGCATCAGTTGTTTCCTGACAAACAACTAAGAAATGATGAACTGCATGGCCAACTTCCTCTGTAACTAATGTCTTAAGGTAGATGCATGATACATCTCTTGAAGACTTCACTATCAGTAACCTAAACTTATTGTGTTCCTCATCCATGAACACTGAGACTCTTCATTTGACTATTGGGCTGTAAAAAATGCCAAGTTAATCTTCTCCAGCCTCAAAATCCTGAATGTGTTTTGTGCAGATTATTGGAAAATTATTATGAGCTCCACTGGAAGTATTCAGCTTTAATGGAAGGTCTTGACAACCATGTCCTTGAGAACAGTTATACTGGGCCTGGTTAGGACATTTCTTCCCACAACTGCATCAGAATGAAAAAGTTTCCTAACAGCTCTCCCTAAGTAAAAACATGAAATGAGTCTGTGATGACAGCATTACATACAGTTCTTGCAATGCAAAGCTGGATCTAGTCTGGTCCTGGCAGCCTGCAGTGAAGGCTGGAGAATAGAATAGCATATTAATGCTAAATGTTCACATTGGTAGGGCTGGCTGCAGCATTCAGAAATCTGTGAGCATTTTTCCTACAGTATATATGTAACATGGACAAGATTTTCTCTTGATTTCCTTGTTTCTGTATTATTACACCTTTATAACTCCACCAGTGAGACCTTTGTGCACCTTCAGTCCCAAAGTGCTAGATGTACTTGGGATCTGGCCCTGCCTCCTTGCATTTCACCAGCTTCAACGCAAAATATCCCTGTGAACAGCTCCGACTTCGCAGTTAGTAAAAATCTCTGGACCATGAGTTCCTGTATGTATGTATAACGTAATAATAGTAAAAACTGATAAACAATTGTGCTGGTTTGAAAGCAAAACCTGCGAGAGACTCCAAGTCAGAAATACAATTAAATAGGAGGGGAAAAAATGAAAAATAAAATAAAATAAAATAAAATAAAATAAAATAAANCAGGGCATGGCTGTATGTGCAAAGTCTACTGCAAAGCTGTGGGGGCCTACAAAATATTAAATCTAAGTACAGTGCCAGGGAAAATGGCATGAAACTGTAGCTTTTAAGGGCTTTGATGGAGCAGCATTACTGGGGCCAATAATGTGTGTTACTTTGCTCTCCATCAACTGTACAACATTAAAAAGAAAACCAAGTGATAAATACTGTGTCAGGTAAAGCTTTGTGAGTTCATCCACTTACTGAAAGAAGTGATATTAAAACCAGATTTTAACAGCTAATCATACCATGCTGAACTGTACCATGAAGTCCTAAGAGTGGGACCAGGTCCCTGAAGAGCCTTAAAAATTATATTTCTGAAGTTGCTTTCATAGATCTAGGGTACTATAATTATGCACAGGTCAGACATAAGCTTTATTAACTATGATCACAGTGAGCAAACATTCAGCCAGTATCTCCCCTTCTGTTCCCCTTTTCTCTGCAAAGTGATTGTAGAGACCCAGCCTATGTAATGTTTAAGAAAAAATAAAAACCCCTATAAATTAAAAAAAAAAAGAGAAAGGCAAGGAAAACCAATAATTTCAATATCAACAAAACCAGACACCTGTCCCTGGGAGGGTTGGACTCATTAAGTATCTTTCTAACTGCCACAAATCGAAGAAGAAATCAAAGAGTAAATAAAGTGAAAATATGGAGGGTGGAGTCTATAGGAATGTCACAGCCACTATTGTCTTTACAAAATGTAAGGAAGTGGAAATAGTCACAAACTGCTAGTATTTATTCAACAGGAATGTTCTTTTATTTAAGATAAACTTCTTAGCCAGACCAGTTTTTTATTTAATAATAATAATAA
>WBMY01003412.1:754329-825879 GCA_013397315.1 Donacobius atricapilla
TTTTATTAAGTGCTACTGACTTGAGAGTTCTGATGTTTTGTCTCTTTGCATTGTTTTTCGTAGACAAGTAAATTGTTGCTGGGGAGGAGCGGGGTTGTTTTTAGGAGGGTTTCATGGTTAGTTTTTGTTTGTTCACCTTTAGTGTATGTTAATAAATCTAACTGTTTCTATTTTTAAATTGAACCTGTTTTGCTTTTCTTTTAATCCTATTCCACTAAAATGAAAATTAGGCAAATATAATAACCACTACAGTCATACGGTTGGTCCTTGATTGCCCATTAAACAGAGATAACTCCCAGAGGGAATTACCCATGAGTCATACAGCAGAGCATGAATGGGCCCATTAACAGAAGATATTCCAGAGGGTGGGGACAAGGGAAACACTGCCCCACCTGGTTTCAACAGCTCATGAAGATCGTGATAGAATACATACTTTGGGCACATCTTACACTGTAACCTAGGACAACAGTAAACCTAGAAACTGGGAATCTTGAATCATTCACAAACAAACAAATTAAACAGAAACAAAAGGCAGCAAACACAGCTGATTTTTTCCTTATCTCTGTAGATGTATGGTTCATTAGGCATACTGTCCAAATAAATTTTAAGTGTGTGAGTATGAAAAATGTAAATATATATTTTTTATTTTGAACATGAATTTATAATGCTTCTGTGGATTAGTAGTTTCTTTATTAAAGTATGCGCTGGTCACATCACAAAAGACTTCTAAAAATATTTGAGCTGTTTTTCCTTGCCTTATGACTACTGCCAATCTTCAGATTTAGCTATTAGCATGATGATCAGAGAATCACATAATCACTTAAGCTGGAAAACACCTCTGAGATAATTGAGTCCAATTTATGACTGAACACCACCACGTCAACTAGATCATGGCACCAAGTGCCACATCCAGTCTTTCCTTAAGCACCTCCAGGGACAGTGACTCCACCACCTCCCTTGCAGCCCATTCCAAAGTATGCTCACCTTCTCTATGAAGAAAGTCTTCCTAATATCCAGCCTAAACCTTTCCTGATGCAGCTTGAGGCAATGTCCTCTTGCCCTGTCACTTGCTACCTGGGAGAAGATACCCACCTCCAACTGGCTACAGCCTCCTTTCAGACAGTTTAATGGAGTAATAAGTTCACTCCTGCGCCTCCTTTTCTCTAGGCTAACCAACCCCAGCTCCCTCAGTTGCTCCTCACAGGACTTGTGCTCCAGACCTTCCACCAGCTTCATTGCCCTTCTCTGGACTTGCTTCAGCATCTTCATTTCCTTTTTGTAGTGAGGAGCCCAGAACTGAGCACAAGATTCAAGGTGTGGCCTCACCAGTGTTGAGTAGAGGGGGAAAATCACTTCCCTAATTCTGCTGATGACGCTATTCTTGACACAGGCCTGGATGATATAGGCTTTCTTGGCCATCTGGGCACACTGTTGGCTCATGTTCAACCAGCTGTTGACCAATATTACCAGGTCCTTTTCCACAGGGCAGCTTTCCAGCCTCCCTTCCTTCAGCCTGTAGAACTGCCTGGGGTTGTGTAGGACCCAGAAATCTGGCTTGTGGAACCTCATGCTGTTGGTCTCAACCCATCAATCCAGCCTGTCCATGTCTCTCTGCACAGCTTTCCTACCATCCGACATCCCAACCCCAGCTGGTGTAATCTGTGAATTTGCTAATAGTAGACTCAATCCCACCCTCCAAATCATCAGTAAAGATTTTGAAGAGGACTGGGCTGATCCCTGGGAGACACCACGGGAATGGATGTGACTGGATGCCAGCTGGATGCAGCACCATTTATTATCCACATCAGTGATGGATCATTATCTCTTTCCTAGCCCTTTTTAAAGTATAAATTCTCCTGTGCATTTCTTTTTGTGGTGACACTTTCTGACCTAATGCGACATTTAGCCATTCCAGCCACATGTCTGTTTGACCTTATGAACTTTTCAGTTTATATTTCACCAGCTGATTCCAATTAATTTACACAAACAAGCTTTCTGTTATTGCTTTATCAACTAGTTTCTTGAAGAAAAAAAAAATCTATAGATTCACACAGAAATGAATGCACACACTCTTGTAGACACATGCACACACACAATTTAATTGAGGAGGCAAGGCATACTTCACTGTGAATTCATTCAACACACTCTCACTGCTTCTATGAGTAGCTCAAGATTTTGATAGAGGCAATGGTTTGAATTTCAGGGACTGCACATCTAAGTTGTTTTGCACATAATTACCTAATGCAGCAAGGGTGCAGAACAGGTGCCTTCTCTCATTTGGCATCTGCTACCTTATCAGACTGAAGATCAGCTACTAAAGCTGGAAGATATTTTGAATTTTGGTAAAAGTCCAGCAACTCTAAATGTCAAGGGAAAACCCCCCTACATTTATGAAATTGTTTTTCTGTAACACTAACACAGATTTTTGTAACCATCAACTTCTCTCATTGTATGTACAGACATTTATTTGCTCCTTAATGATGTACATTGTCAGGCTCAGATGTTAATGAATTTACCTGGTATAACCTCTACACAGCACAGAAACTTGATTCCCACTTTGTTGAGAAGAAACTGAGACATAAGTGACCTGCCAAAGGTCATACAGGGAGAGTGAGGCAGAGCCAAAAATTCAACCCACAGTGCCTGACTTTTCAGAGAGAGCTTTAATAGTAAGATGAGCTTTTCCTTTTTTCAGATCGCATACATTTTTTAAAAGTCAGTAATTTCTAGCTGGAATGCCTAGGGTTTGAAACAAAAATCTGTATTTGTGAGTTCTTTCATAAATATTTGCTTTTCAGCTACTTCTTCATCTGCTGACTTGCTGCTTCTTTTGAGATTTTTGTTGATGTTTTCTCCACATTGTAAAATGCATTCTTGAAAGTGGCAACACCACTTGTAAAAATGGTATGTTTTACTTTGCAATTTATAAACTGGCATGAATATCAGTTTCTTGGAACAGTTAGTTTTGTTGGTTTTTTTTTAACCTTAAATAGGCAAACACATATGGATACTCATAGAAGTATTATTGTCAAAATCTTATAGTATATAAATCCCAGAGAAATTGCTTCCACTTTTCTTACAACTCATTACTCTTTACAACCATTGTGAAACTTCGTTATGCAGTCACTGAAGTTTTATTATGCTATCTTTATCCTTTTGATCTACTGAAGATAAATGGAAGTCAATTGCCTTATTACCTTTCTAAGCAAGACATGATTATGCTTCATTCAGGAGGGCTGACCATCTTTAAATCAAGACATTTTCCTTTTTTTAAAAGTGTTTCCATCTGATCTCTAAAAAAAATGGTATCTAATGCTTTACTGAAAAAGAAGTTAGGCTAATTGTTCTATAATCTCTGTAATACTCATAGGATTTTGTCTTAATTATGACACGAAACCGGTCCATTCTCAGTCATCAGAAGTCTCAGAAGTCTTGAACATTGATTCAGTGATCTCTTTTAAAAAACTACCACTAAAATTTTCACTGGATAGTATCTCCTGTTGCCTTTAGAAACCTTGGCTGTGACAGAACATGCCCTTATTCCTGGCTCATTTTACAGTAATAGAATGTTTGAGGTTCTGAAATGTTATTCTCTATGAACAGGAGACCCTGTCACATGAATCAGTTGAAAAGCAAAGGATTTGAAAGGCATCTGAAGACTAGATCAGCCTCTCTCCTCTTGTCCTGCTTTGTCCTGCAGTTATTGTAACTTATTGTAGCAAAATTCACTCTACTCTCAGCTATTTAGTGCTATTCACAGCAGTCAACAGGGCTGTCAAACAAACCACTTCGTTGTGCACTGTGGGATAACTTCTGAGGATTCTTCATGGAACAGGCAATCTTGTTCTCCTAGGGCACGTGCACTTTTTTCCCCCCTAGAAATTTCAATCCAGTACAATTTTGACTCATCTATAATATAAGGATCTTGGCCATTGGGTTGGCAGTTCCAGATATTCAGCATCTCAAGTGAAGCTGTTGAGCCTAAGCCAGCTGAGCTGCCAGAAGTTTGGAAATCCTAGCCTTGTCAGCCTAACTGCTGTGCATAATGGTATAGCTCATATGCTGAAGACATTTGTAAAAGAACAGAAATATAGTAACCCCCAGACAGCTATGAAAACTACCCTGTATCCTTATAATTCATCCTGCAGATGATACAGAAGGGACTTGCTCAGTATCATGTAACAAAGTTGGAAGGAGGGATGGTGAAACTGAAGGAGACATAATCTAAATGGTTTTGACACTGATGGAGCATTTCTGCACAGAAGCTGATCCTGATCTTTTTTGTGTGTCAAGTCCAATAAACCAGTGATGTGTTTTTGATCAAAATGACAGTAAAATTCAATCATTGGGTAGCAGTAGCTGACTTTCTGATTATTTATTCTCTCACCAATTTTTATGTTATCTGGAAATGGTTGGGGAAAGACTTTTATGATCATCAGTGCTGATAAAATATTAAACATCTCTGAGCCATTGAAATTTCTGTATTAAAAAAGAAATTAATTATTAAATAATTGTGTATTTAAGATATCATATTAAAAAGATGCACCACAGAATTTATGTTCAATTTGATGAGCTTTACAGTAAAAATGACCTTGGAAAAAAGGATGAGCTGAAGTGCAGCTCATAATATATATGTATAGATCATCATTTTAGTTATGACTCTGGCCTTTGAATAGAAAACTGACGCCTCTGCTTCTGAGTGATGAGCAAAGAGGTCCCTCCACCAGCTCAGTTGGATAATCCAGCTCTTACATTCTCATTATTATCACTATTATTGTGTTTGTTGTTTTTATTCTTAGAATTACAGTTGCATTAGTTCTTCAGAAAGAGGACTACATGCCTTTGTAAGAGCTTAAAGTGACCTAGCTGTGAACCCACCTTAGCAGCACTTTCAAAGCAGAGAAGCAAGAGACAAAGGCTATTCCAGAGACTCGTGTTCAGCTTGGCCACAGTTACCTTTTCTTATGAAAACCTGATCAAGAGATCTGCAGGTGGAAACCAAGAGTCCAGATTCTAAAAGTTGAGGAAATTCAAACCTAAGTATCCAGCTGCTGTGGAAGGGGATTTTTTGGTCTCTCTGTTGGAGGTAGGCTGAAGGCAGGATTGTTTGGAAATTGTTCGGAAGACGGTAGAAGGACCAGCTCTCACATAGCACACAACTGATGTGGAACAGATCCTTTGAAATGATCTTCTATTACTTGTAAAGGGAAAATTGAAAAAAAATCCAGCATTAAACTGAAGAAGTCTACTTCAGGTAGTCATTCTTATTTACTTATCATGTTATTTTGTCTGTTGCTTCATTTCTCCCATATACCTGTAAAAAGCCTTTTTGATTCCTCTTAAATACTTGGTCTGCCATTTATTAGTTTTGCTTATTTCCAGTTCATACACTGTACTCTCACATACAGAAATTGATTTTTTTTATTGTCTCTTCCTATATTAAATATATTTTTTTCATATTTACAGCCATAGGCTTTTATTCCTATTTCTTGCCAAATTACTTCTGTGCTTGCTTCTATGTATTCTTTCCTCTCAAAAAAACCTAGTGCCTTTTTTCCTATTACTTTTCTTTTTCTCCAGCTTTCCTTTTTTTTTTTTTTTTTTTAATTTTAAAGGGGCTTTTATTCTAAGAGACAGAAGCTGTTTCTCCTTTCAAGAGACAAGCTACAGGATTATAGCAATGATTCATTTGGACAATTCAAGTTGGTTAGCTCCACACATAAAATTTCTCACCCACCACTCCCTTGCCTCCTGTAGACTGATGAGTTCCCTGTGTTGAGAAATAACATAATCCGTGCCTGAAAGGCATGCATTAACTGCACCTGAGTAAAATTCATGTAGGTCAGGATCACAGCTTGGCAATCCTGTTTTATAATAGCTCAAAATGTGTGGGGACATCTTCCCTCACTTGAAACCTTGACCTGACAACTGGAGCAAGCTCCTTTTTAAGTGGTTAATTTCTCCTGTGCTTTGATTAGGAGGGTAATGGACTTTGTCAGTCATGCTCATAGTACCTTTGGCTTGACATACAGAGCTGTCTTTTCTGCCCCCTGGAAATTTGGTAACTCATCCAGCAAGAAACTGAGCAAAAGGGCAAGATTTCTCTTATGTGAGAAGTCTTAGCAAGTCTGTAACTACTGCTTTACCCAGCACACAGAAGTCACAGAGTCCCTTCTGTAATGCAAAGCCACAACAATATATGTGAACAAACTGCTATCACAGCAAGAAATTTCACAGACACCTGTCTCCTAGGTGTATATGAAAGACTTGGAATAAGGCTTGCTCTGCATGTACATGTACAGAAATGTTATGTAACAAGGGAGAGACTTGCCTCATATCCCTAAGAGGATGAGAGCAGTCTCTCCAGGAATCACAGTTCTTTACTGAGCAATGGGCCAAAGTGCATCAGCAAACAAGCCTGAGTTGCCCTTGGTCTCCAACCACTGCAGATTTTGGTTCCTGCAGGAAAATCAAGGTTCTCTAACTGGGAAGTGCAGACCAACTCAGAGAGCTGCACTGAGTCTGCTTCTTTGCTCAGGAGCTTCCCTGCTGTTCCCTTCATCTGTTTGGTACAAGTCAGCACCATCTACAATCACTCACACAGAGACACTGAATTAGTCATTGTTCTGGATTTGTGTTTCCTTTCTGTAGAGATTATGGGGAGCCCAGTGGTGTGGGACCCAGAGTGGAAAGGTGATGGCATAGATTAGGCAGAGGAGGAGGAGAATGGCTACACACCTGCTCCCACAGGTGTTATGTTGGTCCCCCAGGGAGGTTTCTGTTGATTACTTGTCAATACTCAGGGCATGGCAGCTCAACACCAAAGAGCTTTTCCCAGTCTGGTTGCAAGTGGAAAATTTGCTGGGATACACTGGATATGCTTGGACCTAAATCAGTACAGAAAAGGTATGTTTACTACACAGCCTTGGCGTACCTTTCAGGATATGTTATCTTGAAAAATGGCTTCAGCTGCTGTCATGGTTCTCTCTTTTCCACACCTGAAATTTTCCTCAGGAAACAGGATCACAAAATTTGCTTTAACATAGCTATTTGCCACTGATTTGGCTATCCAAGTGGCAGATGTGGTCTCTTTAAAGGCAGTGGAGTTTTATTTTTGTGAGGTCTGATTCTGTCCTGGGTTTGACTTTCATTCATGTGGGAGAAAATTAGCTTCTTCTAGGTTCTCAGAATGTGCTTACAAAAATCTGCAGCAGAAAAACTGGAATTAATTGAATACCGAGAGCTACTAAACCTTCAGCTTGATTACACATAGAGCTGTACAAGTTAAAAGGACATAAGAGCTGTTGAATTGTAACTATTGAAGTAACACAAAGGAAATGAAATGAGATCGCCGGTGTTACTCAAATGTAATGCTGTTTTCATAATGCATTATTAGGTTTGATGATTGCTTGGTGGCTAATAGAGCAATTCCAGTACCCAAGTTCTTGACCAAACTAGTTAGAGTGCTTAAGTTTCCCTATGCCGTGTGAAGACCCAGAATGTAATTACACCCTTTTCACTATTCAGAGATGAGATACTGCAGAGGACCTGGTCTCATCTCTGTGCAGGAAACAGTGGCAGTGTTGGTTTCCCTGTGCAGGCTTAGATGGTTTTTAGCTGGCTGCTAACTTGCAGGCCTAGAGCATGGTTTCACATTGAAAGTGAGACAAAGAAATCTGTTCAAAGAATATCCTAATTATGGTGCAAGCAGCAACAGCCTTTAGGTATAACTCAGTGCAGTTTTGGGGTTGAACAAGAAAGCTTTTAAGAAGAATCTTGAAGGCTTACACTTACAGGAAAAGAATGGACCTACCATTTTAATCTACTCCAGTGATTATTTTTACTATTTAATGCAACACAAAAATGCATTGCCACTACTTTTATTGATCAAGTATCTTAATATTTTGTGCCATTGTTATTCTAGTCCACTCAAATGGATTAAAAATAGAAATCTGAATTGTTTATGTAGCTCCAAGCCTTGAGAAAATGTCTGCATAGTTATATTCTGGATTTCTTTTAATATCTAAGTGTCAAAAGTAAAAATGAAAATGTCAGCTATGAAATACCCAACTTCAATCCTCAATTGACAACATTTTAAAATAAAGCCTGTGTGGCTTTGCAAAGGAAATTTTGCTGGATCTTGACTATAAATGAACCTGCATATCTAGCCCTGTTTTCTTTCCCTTTTCTTATCAGTGGATAGGATGGCAGGCCATTGTGCCAGGGCAGACCACTTGTATAAAGGTGGCAACTTTAGAGCCCAGGACAGAGATATAGCCAGACTTTTCACCTAATCAGCACTGAGTGGAAGTTTCTTCTCCAGTTAATTCTCGGGGCACTTCAGAGCAAATTGATTGAAATGAGCCTGAAGGTATAAAAGGAGCTGCCCATTGTATGGGATATGCATTGCTAATTACTACTGATGGGAATGATAATGACTTGTGGCTACTTCTTGGAAGACTAGCCTTACCATTCGCTTAAAAAGAAGGAAAGAAAAATATATTATTTCCTTGATCTCCTTGGTGCAGGCTGGCTGTTTCAATGCATACCAAATGTGGAGTTTTTAAGACAAATGATGGTTTCACTTCACCAACCTTATAGGTTTGGGCTGCATTTTTTCAAGACACTGTACTGCTACACAGCCACCCAAAGTAAAAAGGCTTTTTTTCTGTTCCTATAAAGCTGTGTTACTAGCAGAGCTTTACTGAGGAGCTTGCAACAACGGGAGCAATTTTCTGAAGATGAAGTTAGTAATAGTGCTGCTTTTAGTTCCACCTCTTATGAAATGCGTATAACTTTTCTTTTGTATAGTAGGGAATTGTAAATTAATTCTTATGTCTCCATGGGTTTGAAATGGAAACGAAGCCTTCACAGTTCAATGAAGTGGAAAGTCTTTCATCAGAAGAAAATCAGCCAAGGAATTGGATGGCAAAGACCTCATACATTACAAAACAGTTGTTTGCAATTAAGGCCAGGAGTAAGATGTGCATGATTCTGTCATGTTTCCTTTTGTCTATTTAATCAGCCTGAGGCATAACATCAGATGGCTTGAAGTAGCATTGTTTCCTTGTCATAGCCTATGTTTTGCTGTGTATTATGTGTACTGTATATGTACTATATCAAAGGACTACAATCTGTTCAAAATATAGATGTTTCATATCCTTATCAATTATCAGGGCACTTTCACAGAAACATTAAACTTCTAAAGTAATGAACACTGCTGCTGAGATGAAATTATTTTGGAGGTTGTAAGGGAATCATGTAGGAATCATCAGGACATCAGAAGAGTTAAATTCCTTGTACGACAGCCCTTCTCTGTGATCACAGTGGCAAAGACAATGATAGCCTGTGCTGATATTTCTCTTTCTGTGTCACAAGACATACATTTCAGGGAGAGCTGTGGATCACTGAGCACCATGAGAAAAAACTTTGAAACTAATAAGTTCAATGCAGTCAAAGCTAAACTGAAAGTAAGCTAGACATAAACTAAAAAGAGTCCAGTGTCTTGGTCACCACCATCTCCCTAAAGTCATGCCACACTACTGCTAGTTTTAATAAGAATCTCAGAACAGCAGGTAATCTTATTTACCATATGCTAAGCAGGGTGCAGCAGATGGACGATGGCATTCTAGTCTTTTCTGTGCTTTCCTCGCACTTGTCAATTTAAGCCCTGGGAAAAAGGCTGATATCCAGATTGATAACACATGGATGTTCTCTAAGGGCTTGACTCTTTCCTCAGTGCACTATTGCAGAAAGGACTTAAAATCTTTTCTCTATAAATGTAAATGCAGTTCGGGATAGTTAGTGGTTCTGAAGATGGTTTATTATGTCTGTCTCAAGGTTGTCAGAAGGTAAATCAGTCTTTAAAGAACAGATTAGTCAGAGCTGATCAGCTGGTAGAAGAATGTTATGGAATATCACATGTAAAGTATCTCCTCAAAGAAACTCATAAACAAGGGAAAAGTCTACTTATAGGTATTGATGATAGTTAGTCTGGGCACATCCCTGTTTCACTAACATGCATGAGGCTTCAGTAACAAAATTGAGTCTTTATAATGCAATCTGAGACTCACTGGGTCTATATTATTGAGCTTTAAATTGTTTTTTCTCTGGGAAGTAAATTTTACATGGTAGACTCTAAATTAAATAGAAAACTAACAGCAGTGTAGCTAAGTAGGCAGTTGGTGTCCTTGGAATTGAAAAGTACAATGAGAAATGAGAAAAAATGTCTGAGATTACTATTAAAATCACTTTTAATAATATACCTGAAGTCCTTCTCTCTGTGAACAAAAGTGAAATTTCAAAAGTGAAATTTCAAAAGTGAAATTGATCATTATTTATTCTGCTTCTACAGTCTTTTACAAATCTGAGGACCAATCCTGCTCAGGGACCTTCAATAAGTTTAAGGTAGTGTGGCAAGTATTTTTTCAAGAAACTAATTAGACAATCCATAGCATTTTCAAAGTGAGTTAGGAAGGAAGATAAAACTTCTGTTACCATATCTTTATACTTATTATTTTAAAGGTACTACCCAAATTTCTCTGATTTACTTTACACATCTATTCTAGCAAAATTATAACATAAGAAGGCTTAGATGACTGCTTGGGAACACCTCTTCAGTGAGTTCAAGGTGCCTCTGGCTAAGCAGAAAGAAGAGGAAGACACTCAGTGCTGCTACATCTGAAGCCTGTCCTTTCCCACTGGAGACATTCAATGACTGCCAACCACTGGAGCATGGAAATGTCTTCATGTTTTCTTTGTTTTAATGTCCTGCATGAAGCATTAATTACTGGCCACTACTAGTGACCGATCCTGATTTGAAAAGATGTTTGCTCTGATCCAGAATGGTTTTTAGTGACATTACTCATCTTTTTAAACAGATTAGTCTTCTGCCTGCCTAGTGAACTGAAATAGCTCCATATGGAAGGGGCAGGTAATCATGAGAGTCAGCACAAAGGAGTGGGAAAGAGCACATTGTATGAGGATGGAGACTGGGACCTTGGCAGGCATGAACTGGGTTGGCTTAAGCTGCCATGGGATTGTAGACACCTTCTACACACCTGGTTTCTAAAGTTTTTTTTACACAAGAAAAGAAATAGCATTTTATCCTAGTTTAAATGAAAACAAAGATACCACTCCCTGTAAAATTCAACTCCTGACTTCCCTTTCATGAAGAAGGGTCTTCTGTGGACTTCCTGGTCTCTGTAGTCTTCTCAGTCTATACTAAAATTAGCAGCACTCATCTGTAGGACTGTCATTACTAAAAGATTTCTCCTATCACAGGGTTCCAGTAAGTTGAACAGGTTTCCAGCATGAGTTAGATCAGCTATTCAGGGAGTAAATATGCTTCCTGTAGTGCTTCCACACGCTGGGTTTGAACGGTGGCTGGACTGGCTTGTGACACTGGGGTTCCACTTTCTCTGTGGTCTGTACAACACTGAACCAATGGGCAGTATTTGATAAGAGCTAAATGGTATAGAGAGATTTTTCACAGGATCACAGCATAGTTGAGGTTGGAAGGGAAATCCAACCCCCACTGCTCAAGCAGAGACACCCAAAACCAGTTGCCCATGACAGTGAGCAAACGGCTTTTGAATATCTCCAATGATGGAAAATCTGCAACTTCTCTGGGCAACCCATGCCAGTGCTTTACCTGCACAGTAAAAAAGTGTTTCCTGATATTCTGATGGTAGTCCTGTGTTTTTAGCTTGTGACTACTGCCTTTGAAGAATCTTGGACAATTACGATGAAACATATTGCTAAAAATCATGTCTCTTTTATTCTTAGAGATTTTGGAAAAAAGGGAAAAATCCATTAACGTAGGGTATATGCATTTCCATCGTATCTGTTGCACTTTCCTGAAGAAAATGCAATATGGTGAGTTAATGGTAAATGTATCTCTGATCTCCAGATATCAGTTCCTTATTTACCTATGTACTACTTTCTGAAAATACAATTTCAGGTTCATCCCTGATAATCTTTTACACTGCAAATTGTTGTCGTATGTATTTTAAATAGCAGCTGGGACAATCTGATAAAAATACACAGAAATATTACCTGTTTTAATCTAAACATTTACCAGAGCTGTGAGCCTGTAATTTTAGAGTACAGAAAATAGGAAAGATGCAATGTCTTTAGAGAACTTAAATGGCACAAGTTAACAGCTGCAACTTCATATAGCTGCGCATTGCTCTGAAATCATAATCTCAAACTAAGAATGCTCTTCCCAGTCTGAGCACTCATGATCAATTTGAATATAAATGATTCACTCAGAATTTGGGAAGCAAAGCAAAGAGGTTGAAGTGAATTATTCAGAAATTTCTCCTGAAGAGGAAAATACCATAAGGTCAGGACTTCACAAACTGGTTATGAACACTGAGGCGAAATCCCCATTAACCCAGGAGAATGCTTTGGGTGGTGTCTTGTATCTATGCATTATGAATCAGTTTTGAAATTTTCTTTTCAAATAGACTTGATGGCATTGTATTGAAGGCTTAGTGAAAGTGAATCAGTCTCCTGCGTTCAGTCTTCTTAATACACATTATAATGCCTTTGAGCCTTCTTTCCTCCCCTGCTCCTCCTGACTATTCTTCTGTGCATTTTTGAACCAGATTTGTCTAAGATATAGCCTACATTTATCTACGTCTCTCCAAAATTGCAAATGATAAGCTGGAGTTAAGCCAGCTGACTTTAACAGGAATGTACGTAGTCGTGCCTGGTAGATCAGTCTCTGTGCCTCTTCTGATCAATGCAGAGAGATATTAATTTCAAACACATATTTTGTGCTTGGAGGTAACTTTGACCTGACTTATTTGTCCTTTTCATTGAAAATACATCTCGGCCTTTAGTCAGTTTGTAGCCAGGGCTGTATGAAGTTGTCCTAGAGTGACTTTATGATGCCTGTATCCCCAATCGTCTGTTCTGTATATCGCTTTGTACCTTTAAGAAGATTCTTAGAGTGCAATTTGNTATAACCCAAATATCACTCAAAGCTGCCTGGAATCTGTTTGCCCACCTGAAGACCATGAAAATGTTGCATTGGATAAAAACTGCCTGTTGAACACTATTAGATAAGTTAAATCTTTTTGTCTGGAAGTAGGCAAGATAAATGGCTCTTATACAGGAAAGCAGTGAGCTGTATTGTAGCTTCTGCAGAGAATTTCACATATGCTCTGCCGTGTTGTGCTGGCATGGCTCTGATGCAGCATGAAGAGGGGGCACACTGCTCATAGTGTTAGCACATATGATTAAAGATACAGCAAGGCAAGAAGCAGTCTCTCAGAAGAGTTTTAAAAACCACTTATTTAGAAAAAACAGTGCTTCCAAATCACTGAACAAATTAACAGCCCATGGGAAACACTTGATCTTATTATAATCTGAACTACCAGCCACTCTGCTGCCATAGCCCAGAATATTCAGATGTTCTGGACATCTTCCAAAATTTCTTTCTCTGTCCATCTCTAGATGGAGTTTTAAAATGGTAGGGATTTTTCTTTTTACTTCACTTCTTTTTATTATTTTTTTGTTTTGTTTTGTTTTCTTTTTTTGTTTTTGTTTTTGTTTTAAAATACTTTTCATTTGCTTTCATTGTTTTTTCTTATGAATCTTTAAGAGCCATGTAACATATAATGTATGAAAATAATTATTTCCTGAACTAATTTCTTGCCACTTATTGAATGGAAACATGAGCTATATGTTTATCCCAGTAATAACAATGCTGTGGTTGTTTTCTTCAGAGCAGATGTATGCATTACCAGATGAAAGCGAAGGCATCACAACTGTTTTCTATGATTTCTGAAGCATCTGCACCTTTTGGAGATGAAATCACCAAAACCTTTCTTCCAGTTTTGTTCATCCGTCTGTTTTTTGGTTTTAATGAGGGCTCTGCATTTCAATATACCTGGTTACAGTAGGTTTTACAGTGATGCTTTAGCCTCATGGGCAACTGAATTCATTTTAGCAAAGTGCCACAACAGAACAGCAACAATGTTCTTTGAGGTGAGCATTACATCAGATTCCTAGGATTAGTTTTTAAATAAATACTGAATCACCACATGTATCAGTTTACTTAACTGTCTATAAACCAAGCTTACCTGAGCAAATCTCTCTCACGCATACATATAATTTATCTAAGGTAAGGGACCACACTGACATACATCAAGCAAAGGTGAAAAGCCATTGCACATATAGGTAATTTTAATCCATTCCATTTTTAAATACCACAATAAATTTAATTTTCACAATAAATTAAATAGCCATATTCAGTTTACAAAATAGAATTACTTAGTGTGAAACCAGTATTTACAAACATTGTACACTATGTACACCATGTTTAGCCTTGTCAACACACAAGTATAGAAGAAAAAATTATTTGACCCTTTCTTGACACATGATTGACATGCTACAAGTGACACTATGGTCCATACAATAAAACAATAGTGCAAACTCACCACAGGAACTCTAAAACAATGTAGTTTGTATGAGATAAGATATTAATTTAAAATAATAAGAAAATAGGACTATTCACTCTCATTGTAAAAATTCAGCACTGTGTTTAAAGTGTCAGTATTCCTTTAGCAATACACATACCAAATATAGCCTCAAGATTATGTTTTCTCACAGCTTTACAGACTTCTGACAAGAATTTTATGGCATAAACTAATGTTCTGCTTAGATCAATAAGTATGTCACATAAACACTTAACTAAGCGAGAGGAACACTGACCCTTTTAACAGTGTCTGACTTTGTTTCCCTAAATACCTCCTTTCCCTTTATCATTATATCTTAAAAGATGCAACTATATTGACAGTAAATTTATGTTAGTTACTACTCTGTAGAAAAAATTGATCCCACCATATATTTGGTCACACACTGCATTATGTACACGTATGCATGAAAAAAGTTACTTTGCTAGCTGTATCTATGAAAAGTGCATATTTCAGCAGAGACATCCCATTGCATGCCTCAGGTGCAACAGAAAGTGTTGTATGAAATTTAGTTTAGGGCCAGTTAAATGTCCTCCCTGTGATCTGGTAAAATTTTTGATTAAAAGGATGGAAGAACTTGCGCAATTTGGTAATGACAGAGGTATCCACCTCTGGATGGATGCGTCCCTTGCTACCCGCCAGGCACTTGTTAAAGACAATGTTAAATCGCAAGCAGTAAAACCCTCTGGTGGCATTGAAGTATAAGTTGTACTGACTTATCCTCGGAGGAAGATTTAGGAACTTCTCAACCAGCTGGAGTTCTGGCAATGGTTCTGTGATGAGCCGATCTCCGTCCACAATATGAAACTGCTCGATTGGGAAGTATTTTAACCACCTCTCCAGATGTTTTGTGTAGATGCTGGTTCTCACTGCCTTATACTTAGTGTTCACTTCGCAGGTATTAGGATCAATAGCCAGTTTCTCAAATTTGTAGTAAGTTTTGTTCTTTCTTTCCTTGCCTTCCAGCACCTGAGTGTAATCAGAAATAGCTCTTGTGGTAGGTTCCCTGACAATGATCAATAATTTGATAGATGAGTTCATTTTGTAAATCCTTTCAGGTACTTCCTCGGTAATAAAATACGCAGGGCTTTTCTCAATTGTTATTTGATGAGGGTAAGAAAAAGGCATCTTTTTCCGGTACCACTCAATCCCCTTGGCATAGTTTTCATCATTGTCAAAGAAGTGAATCTCTTGAGAAGCTTTGACCACTGCAGGGTGAAGGTTCAGCATCTCCAGTAGTGCTCGGGTGCCTCCTTTCCGCACCCCAATGATAATGGCCTTGGGAAGCTGCTGAACCAAATTGTGCAGTCGAATTTGTTCCTTGGTGGCATTGCCCTTCCGAAATTCATGGAGCAGACCTCGCTTGAACTGCAGGGCTCGCAACGGGATTTCATCCTGGCCACGGGGTCCAAAACGGCCATCGATGGGGCAGAGGGGCTGCAGTCTGCAAGGAAAATAAGAGTTACTTGTAAAAAGAGGATATCTCTCAAGACAGGTTTTATCTATAAGGGAATCATGTTCTTGGGAACATTTTCAAATGTAATGTGATGTGCCCATCTTTCAACATTCATTTTATTCTGCCAGTGGTCAAAAAATTTGCGATTTTTAAATTATTTAATCTGGGTTTTTTTTGTTCTGATTTGTCTGGGAAATTCCTCACTTGACACATCTGCCCTTTGCCAGCATAGGAACTATGATTACTGTTCTTAGGTCTTCTTGAACCTCGCCTACACTTCCACATTTCTCATTATTTTGTGATGGGTTTGGCAGTTTTTAAAGCATTCTAAGATGAATTATATTTGTCCATTTTGATCTGAAAGTCCAGTTCATTTAAGTAATCTCTTTCCCACACTTTTCTTATTCTAGCCTGAAGTCTTTCCTGTGCTTTCCATTGTGTTGATCCAGAGATGGCTTTTTTTAGTGAAGAGGAGGAAAAGGGATGAAAACCAGCTTTCTAAGCATCACCTTTCAATATTTCTCCTCCTCTTTACAATATGCTCAGTGTCTCTCTGCCAGTCAGAACCGGAAAGTCCAAGGTTCTGATTCAAATAAGATTAGCAAGGTACAAAAAGAATAGCAAGAAGAGTTTTTAAAAATTCATTTATTGCATTGTTACATCAGTGATTTTCTTATAATCACTCTTGTGTCCTCCCTTATTTTGTGTTTTATTATTCCTTCTTTTGCAACTACATTTTTGTACTATTCTTTTATATTATGCTACAATTATTTCTCCTCTTTTCCACTTGCTAATTCTTCATTCTATATATGATACCACTAGGTCCAAGAAGTAGTTCAGTAAGAAAAATGTTAAAACTTTACTTCTTCAGAACATTGAATAAATTCTCATCTCCACTCTCAAATCAGCACTTTGGACGTTATACAGGCCAATATTTCATTGAAAATTAAATTGGTGTGTATAGAGAGCTTCCAAGGTCCTACAAAAGATATTATTACTAATTTTGTAGAGCCATGCTTTCCAAAATTAAGGATATGTAAGAACAAAGGTTGCCTAGGCAATTTTATTGTGAGCTTGCTGTGCACATATATTATGATACAGTTCTTAAATTACATAGCTGCATGCTATTATTTTTCACAGGACCTCTGTCTTAGCCAGTATACCAGATGGGAAATGCTCATTAATAGCTGTTTACGTATTCAGTATTTATTGTAGTTTCTCAGCATGTGGTCCCTCACTCATTTACTATATATTATTCAAACCCTGCTTTCAGGACATAATTGTTTATTTCTTTGTGGGTTTTCCATCCATCACTGCTCGCTGGGGTCTCTAATTTGACACTGATTCTAGGACAATGGATGGTTGGGACAAAGTAAGTTTGATCCCCCTGGCTAACTTGTTAGCTGTTTTCTTGATTATCCAGATGCTGAGAGATATAGCCTGTCCAGACAGAGCTGAAGAAACAATCCATAGGACAATGCTGGGCTCACACGAGCTCTAGTTAAGTCCTGCGGACTAATTAGAAAGTGTGATGAAAAGTGACTTCCTGTTACTTCTTTCCTCAAGTTTCTAGCTTCTTCTATCCCTTTGCTCTCTGCCATCTACTGAAAAAGCCTGACTAGGTGGCCCAAAGACTGAATCATTGAAATGATGCTGCAAACCTGCCCATATTGAAAAAAAAATAAATAAAAAGAAGAAATGTCTTAACAATGATACAGTTTGGTCAGAGTGTGGTGTGGCTGGTGAGTCTCAATGCATCAATCAGCAAAGTGGCAGTTAAAAGCATAAGAAACAGAAGCTGCAATTTCTACCTCTGTTCTCTCCCCTCTCCTTCTGTGTATTTGTTACTTGTTTTCAAGCAAAGAGGTTTCCACAACAGCAGTTCCAGACCCATCTCAAATAATTTTATCTCTTGCTCAAAAAGACAGCTAGCACTGCCTTCAGTGTAACACAACAGCTTGTCAAACAGGGTGGTTTCCTTTGAAAATAAATAAATACTCAAGATATCCTCTAGCCTAAGGGAAAAGATTGAATGTTGTTAGAAATCCTTCTTTATCCTGTATATTGCAGGGGTTTTTTTATTCTTTCCCCTATTCTACTCTCTCTAAACAATAAAAAAAATAAGTTTTAAAAGATCTTGGCAGCGGTGAGTAAAGGGCAGATCCTCATAGTTTAATCCAAGTTGTAACTACTTACTCTCATGTTGCAACATGCTAATATTCTTGATTTTCTGAGTCATTTTCCCGTTAAATAACAGTTCTTTGCTAAGAAAGAGTATAGGGCACTTGTATCACTGAGTTGCTCTCCCAAAACAGGCAATTTCTCAAGCTGCGACAGTAAAACTCCACCATTATTCTTCTTAAAGCAATTCCTCTCTGGGAACTGTATTTCTGAAAAGTTTTGAAACAGCTGAAGTAGATCTGGGCAATCTTAATGAGCTGTGTCACCTGATCCAGAATACTTGTTAATTTTCTTCCAGTGGAGGTGTCACAGCAGCAAAAGATTATAAGCCTGGTTCCAGCAGAAGTAGTTTGTAACATGGAAATTGGGTGTGGAGGCTCCTGGTACTGCCAGTCAGGGAGTTGGTAACTCAAAGACTTATCCAGAAATTCTCAAAATTGCCACAGAATCTACTTGAGCTTCCACATATGAAGCAGATCCGTGCACTCAGGAGCTGAAGGAGGGTGGCCTCCCCTGGAGGGAAGAGCTCATCTTATCAGATTTTATGACTCAATGAATCAGATAAACTAGTGGTAATTTCCCTTTGGGCCCAAGGAAACTCAAGACACTGCCATTGGAGAGCTTAATCTGAGGCTATTATACATGAGCCATCCCTAGCTCTCTTGTTCAAATTAGATAAGCATAAATTAGGCATAAATGAATCTGGATTTCTTCCTGAAGATTTAGTTATTCTAAAGTCTGTTGAAGCCACTCAGCATCCTTTTACTGAGAGATTCAATGATGATGAGGCAGAAGAATATTTCTAGTTAATTCATCTGTGTCTTGTCCTTTCTAGTACTTCTTTCTCTCTATTTTATAACAAGTCCATACACAGGACTGCTTTTTAGCAGTGTGGTATGCTTCATGCTGGGTAAAGCAAGAGAACAAAACTGAATTTTACTGCCATTGGCAACACTATGTATGAAACCAGCGGAATTAATTGTCGCAGAAGGGCAGCGAGTCAAATACTGTGGCAAGATACTTTTATAGCCATCAGTAAATTCTGTAGATGTGCGAGCATAGATAATAGGAGAAGGTTAATTAGATTTCATGCCTTTGAGCATAAAATATACTTTTGCAGGGACCAGTAAGAATTTCTGCCTCCATTTACAGAATCACATTAGTCTCAGAGAAGTTTCTACTTCTGAAGCATCAGAGATGGTTTGACCACCAGGGCAAAGAAGATATAAGTTACAGGGCTTAATTTGCAATCCACTAGGTCCTAGCTGAGTACATGGTCTCCTTCTTCTGGAGTGGATTTGAAAAGTCGAAGAAGGCACCCAGTGATCACCAATGGAGCCCACGGTTACCTAGCAGTGGACAGTAGGTAGCTATGTTCCCACTTTCCCAGAACTGCATAGTCACACAGCATTGTGTGACAATTTTGAAACCAACTGATGCGTTGCATCATTTAAAAGAAGGACAAGAATGTAGCATTAACACTTGCAAACTGTCTACCAGCTTCTGGAAATCTTGTAGGTTCTTTTAATTCATTATCTTGAAACAGTTTTTTGGGTTTTTTTTTCTGTTCTTGTTTCTGTATTTTTTTTTAATATGTTGTGCCTTTGTGTAGCACCTACCACAGCAATCCCAGGCCATTTCAAAGCTGACCGGAACAGCAGTGTCAGTGCAGGTAGCACTACTGTTGCGCTGTCAAAAACCAGTCAAAATTCAGCCTGATCAGAAGTGCCAAACATTCTTTGATTTTCTTTGCCGTGTTTTCTACTACTCTCCAGGAAACAATTTGCAGAGAAAACCCACTTATTTAGCACATTCAGCTACAGAAAATACCAGCTAATTAACATAGTTAAAATTCTCAAACCCTGAAGCAATCTTTCAAATGAAATAGTATTCAAAACTTGACGAGCTGCTCTGCAGGCTCGTACTTAATTTTAACTAGCACTGTAGCACATTAATTGCTTGCTCACAAATTTAGAAAAGGAGGCATATAAATACATCATAACTGTTTTGCTGAAACTAGAGGTCAACACACAGATGTACACAGGCAAAATGAGCTACTGTAATGACATTTATACTGGATGCTGGTTTATTTCTTCTCTGAAAACAAGTGTCAGTGTGCTCAGAATACAAATGGACAGACAGAAAAACTTTGACAGGGATGACTGTGACTGTTTTCCTACTCTGTTCTCCAAATGGTAAGAATAAATAATGAAAGCCACTATTAAAATAGCAGACTGTCTTCCTGTGCGAGCAGACTCTTTAAAAAAAAAAAAAAAAGGCAAACCAAAAACACAAAGAATGAAAGAAATCAGACCCTTGAAGCAAAAACTCAGACAATCGTAGCCCATTCTAAATAAGAGAGCAGCTACTTAATTACTTACCTATCCAAACTCCCAACTCTGGCAACTAGATATAGGAGACTTCCAATAGCGAGGCTGCCTAGCACAAAGAGCTTCTGTCTCAGCAACGCCTGCTGTTTGAATAGCATGGCCCTCCATCAATCTTCAGGACTTCTTCAGTCTGTAGAGACAAGAACACATAAAACACTCATCAGAAAGTAATATGCAGGGTTATGTTTAATCAGGTGTTGCAGCTGATTAGGCGCACTTGCAAAATCTTTGAAAAACTGCAAAATAAACAGTTAACCTTTTTTTTTTTTTCCTATTGTTTTTCAGTCCCACATGGCAATATATCTGGGGTAGGATGATATTTCTGGAAGTGACAGTTCAGCTGCATCCACCATTACTAGGGCTGTCAGATAGCTGCGATGAAGGACTTGACTGCAGAAACTCATACTGTAATAGGATAACTTATTAGGTAAATATGTTTAGATTTCAAGCCTTTTAGAATCAGATAGAGTTAGATTTCAACAGAGATTAAATGCCCTGATGTCAAGTAAGGCTGCAGTAACCAGGAGTTGGGCTTGTAGGTTCTGTACAGTTTATGGATGCATGTTTACATTGTCTCTATGATTATTAGAGTGTATGCTGGAGATAAATCTAACAAAGATGTCCTGATCCATGCCAGCAAGTCAGTTATGACAGACCTGAGAAGAAGGAAGCTGGGGTAAGCACAATAATGATTTTTCAGCATCAGTGTATTCTATTAGCTGTGTCGGTGCTGGGCATCAATCTGGCCTGTTCTGTGGAGAGCCACTTAAGCTCCTCACCTGCATGACACCAGCCTTGACTGTCACCTCAAGACCTGATGGGAGGCCAACTGTCACCCTTGAAACAAGCATACCTACATCCCCAGTTTTTAGCAATACCAAAGCATACATTTAAATTGCTTTTTCTGATGTGTTCCAGACACCATCTAAATCCCATAGTTGAGGGTTGCTTCAAGTACTATAGTTATAAGGCAGTCAGGAGTAAAAAGACATGACCTTATGCCAAGAGGATTTAACCAGGAGGTTCCTAGGCAAGGTAGAAAGAAGTGCTGAGTAAAACTGTTTGTCTTTAGTTTGATTCTTCCTCAAACATTTCATTTGTGTTCTGGACTGCAGATCTCTTTAGGAGACTCAGACTTGGATTCCTAATACTTTCCTACATGAACTGAGAAAAAAGATCAGCTCCTCCTTTAAGGGCACAGTCAAAGATGACATGGTTCTTAATTCTGTACTAGTTCTGAGCTTTCTTGTAGATATAGAGGAGAATTAAGTTCCAATCCTTTATACTAGCTCAGGAGGGGTAAACCCATACTGTCTGTCTATCTACCTAAAAGAATGCTTTCATCACCAAATGGATCCTCTTATACAAAAATCATAAATATAAACTGTAGTCACCTGAAATACTGATCCAAAGTCTCACTCCCTCTATCAGGGAATGTTTACTGCATTATGGAGCAGTTTGAACAGAAACATTTTTTTCCAAATTTTGGCTGGACTTATTTTGAACAATTTTTGACATCAAGTTTCTTAAGTTTTACTACAGCCCAGCCTCTTTTGCAGCACATTTTCTGCTTTTCCAGTCTTAGGACTTACATAAAGCAAGACTGGGATAGATTATTATAAGCATGAAACTATATACAGAGGCAGAATTGTCGGTAAGAGTGCAAGGTTTGACTGGCCACTGCTAAACACAGCCTGAAAACCTTTCTTTGTCCTGCCCATGCTGTTAAATTTTGGCCCAGAAAGCTCTCTTAAGAATCCAAGATAGAGTCAGGGAGATAATACAAGCTGGAAACCATTCCCAGCAGGCAGCACTCCCGTCCCAGTGCTGGCTGGGTTTAAAGGTGAAGATGCAGGTCATTCCAAACTGGCTTTCTTCAAGCGTGGTTGAATGACCGTTCTGAAGCACATTTATTTTACTGCTATAGAGAAAGCTTTCTAATTTGAGCCCACCATCTCTTGATAAAAGAGCCATGCAATGCTGAAGGTCTGAGTCTGACTTGGTCTCTAAAACACTTCCGGTGCAATAATAATAACTCCTTATACAGCCGGGTCACAGCTCAGTATAACCTATCATGCAGGATAGGTTGTAGATAATAGGATGCAGGATAGTGATAAGTAAGGCAGGATAATGCAGGATAGGTGATAACTAATCATACAGACTATATCACTTTTTGAGCAGAAAAAAGCAACTCTATAATAAGAGTTCTTAGATAAGATCTTTACTGCAATAAGAATAATATAAAACACAGAGTAAAAGGAGTTTGCAATGTAAATACAGAGGCAGAAGAAGTATTACCATCCTTTAAAAAATAAATGAGGAGCAGAGGTACAGAGAGATTAAGTGCTTTGCTCAAGGTCACAGAGAAAACCTGTAGCATCGATGATATTCAGTCTGAAATAATTCCTTTCTAGTGCTTTAACTACATGGTAAACGTTTGCCTTTTTGTAATATACTTTTTTTTTTTCCATAAAAATCACATATAAATAAGGAATCCTATACATTGAGTGAGGCAGAAAATATGTAGCCAAAGCTGAACTATTAAAAAAATGCTCAGATGCTACACCTCTGTGTCAATATGTTACTGCTAATTACTATTAACTATTTAATTTAAAAAGATGAAAGAGAAGGACACAAAGAAGAGGATGAATTTTCATAGGTACCAGGTTTTAAATCTTTCAGTGCTTCTCCCTCTAAATGAGTTTCACTTCAGTGCTACAACAGTTGGTTCTGAATTTTGTCTCTCAGAGAACATATACATATGCAGCCCTCTATACATTAAACTAAAGTGCTTTCCATGTCTTCTGCTTTATACAGCCTCTTGGACCCCACTTCAGTCCTGTCTGCAAGACTTAGTGAGGCTGTGGAGGTCATCAGGCTGCAACAAAATCAAATTAATGACAAACTGTTTCCTGAAATAGATTACACAAGGCCTTATGACCTCAATATTAATGTTTGAAATAAGAGTCAATACAAAAAAACAACCAACCAACCAAACCACAAAACAAACACAAACAAAGCAAATCAAGCAAATCAACCAACCAAAAAAAGCCTAAACTCAAAACAGTTCCAGTTTTATGTTTGCAGGTACCTAAGTGCAGAAACCTTTCGGCAGAATGACAACTATTAAGCACACACTAGAAATGTAAAGATGGCATTATTTATTTGTTTGTTTCATTTTTGTTTTCACTTTTAGCATCTAATTTAAAGGCCGTGGAAGGAGTTCTATTCCAGAGAGGTGGTCTAATAAAACTTTCCCAAGATGCTAATTTTTTCCTGAAAAAAACCAGAAAAATAATATCTTCACTCCAGAAAAGGCTACACCTTGCAATGGATGTACTGAGACAGCCCTATGTGCCAGAAGAGAGGATGGAAAAAAACATTTCTATGTCAGACACAGAGTTAATACAACCAGAATGTGATTACGGTGAAGGTCCCTAAGGCAAAAATGTTGCTGGAGACTCACATGGCATCACTTAAATGAAATGGAAAGAAGAAATGAAAAGGAAAGAATTAAAATTCTGGGATGTATTATCAGGTGCACAAAGTTTTCTGTGAGGAATGCATACTTTTAAACTTTACAAGAAGCTGGAAGGCAAGATAAAATGTAATCCAAAGTGCCAAGATTTTTAGCAGTTATTTGAGGCAAATTAAGGTGTTTTTTAAAAAAACGTTGCTCTCTTTTAGGGACAAGAGCTGAACTGTCGCAAAAGCTGCTGACCAGTGGGAGGAGGGTTGGGAGAAAGCTCCAGGAAGAACTTTCTCAGTAGCTGAATGCTGAATGTGGAACCTCCCACTCAAAGAGATGACAGCACACAAAGAGTTGCACAGCTCCAGTAGGCTTGCATTAAAAATATCTGTCTTGGACAATTTAGTTAAATATGCATACAAGAAAGTTCATTCCTGGCTATCTGAAAGAGTAATAATGCATAAAGACCAACACAGATTACTGAATGCATGATTTCTAGAAATGTGTGCAACATCATGTATAATTAAAAATGTGACTTGCAAATTATGTGTAAATTAAAAGTAAAATGTGCTTTGTGATTTCAGATGGGGGTCTGATCTGAATTATTAGACTGATGTGGTACAGTTCAATAACGAAATGAGGAAGTAGCCTTACCAGAGTATTGATGTGCCTCATTCAAACCCTCTCCCTACATTCCCATTTTGCTGGTGAGAGGACTAGGGCTATTGAATGAATTGTCAAGAGAAGACAGTACAGCTATGTAGAGCTCTGATGATTATATCAACTGAAAATTAGATTATCTGCTCCTGACAAGATGAAGGGGTCACAGATATAGGTAGATAGTGGGTATGCCGGACAAATGATGAAATTTTTTTGTGAACTGTCGTAAAAGTTGTATTTTGGTTAAAGTTAGGTCAAAGTCAAATGAGTAGGAGAAAACAGGAAAAGAAGCATACTAGTAATGATGGCATTACTGATAAAAATCTGAATTGTGCAGAAGCACAGAAAAGAGAATCTGCTGTTATAATCACTTATTCCAAATTAAAAAAAAAAAAAAAAACAAAACAAAACCAACCAACCAACCAAACAAACAATGAAACAAGAAGATCTCTGGGAACATGTTTGCAAATGATCAAAGAGAAATTTTTGGACACACAGAGCAGAGATGAGAAGATGCTATAGATAAATGAATAGCATGTGGTTGATTATGGATGGAAGTATAAGAAAAAATAACAACATCCTTTCTTTTGGCAAATAGGCTGAAGAAATACAGTCCTGGTAGAGTTATGTGATTAATCGAAATGAAGTACAAACCAAAGGCAAATATGTACAAAGGAGGCTGGAAAAATAATATATAGGAAATGTTTTTAATTGGAATTTATTGTTTGATGTGTTTCTTTTTTTTTTTTTATTTTTTCACACCAGCAGGGGTCATCTGTTGACCAACAAATATTTGTTGTCATACACTGCAGAAAGATCTCTGAGTTTATACAGGATTTAAATAGAGTGATAGGATACAAGTCAGGGAACTTATCACTGGGCAGTTTTGCATTATGTCTCTTGAATGTGAACTACAGTTTCTTCCATTTTTCACTGTCACTAAAATTCATACAAATCAAGCACCTAGACTCTTCATGGGGTATGAAATCTCATGGTGTTTGGGAAACGAGGGAATTTATGCCTCAAATTGTGTGCATTCTCATCAGCCTATGATCTTAGTCATGGTCTACCTGGTATAGCCAGTCATGATACTGCTCCTGCTTCTCCTCCAGGTCCTCCCCACTCACTTTTTTCCGTTTCGCTGCTGAGGACGGTCTGGGCTAGTGGCAGGAAAAGATACAGTGCTGCTGCATTTTTTCCCTAGTAGCCTGCGCTTTGGTGACTTCGTTAATTGCAACAGAACTATTGCACCATGTGAACAGTATTAAAGAATGAGAATGATCATGATAAAGCAGAACATGATTTTTCATTAGAGAGGGGATTTTTCATTCCTGATAGCATTGAATGGTCTAAGAAGGGACAAAATTCTTTCTTTTTTTAACACAGCAAAATGAAATGGATAATGGGAACTGAAAGATTTGAAAAGATCATATTTTTCAGGGAGTGATAACGTGCTGACCCTGCAGAAAAGGAACTTGGATTTTTTAAAAAATTTTTTCCTTAATGGTTCATATTTCAATATTAAAAAAATAATTCTCATGAGTAATTACAGTTTTCAATTTTTTCTCTATTGCACAAGACTGAGATAGGATGAAGTAAGATTCATGTACACTTGCTCAATTCAGGTTTCAAAGGAAGAAAAGAAGGAAGTATAACATGGAAGAAGTTCACAGATTCATGTAAGTTTCCCTGTGTACCAGACCTGTCCTTTTCTCCTCATGACTCCTATTGACTGTAAGAGTGGAGAAGAAAATGTCAGCAAAGCTGATGGAAAACAATAAATAATGCAGATAAACTCCAACATAAAGATTTTCTATAGTGTTTATGCCACAGCTGTGACAATAACCTAAAAATACCCTCTTTTTTTTTTTTTTTTCCCACTATTGTAAAGTTTTGAGATTTAGGACTGTCTTTAAACTGCCCTTGAAGCCAGTTTGTGTAAAGAAGTGGTAAAAGCCTTTCTCCAGAAAAGCTGATAGACTCTGTGGCCACCCACAAAATCAGCATCTGTATGTGGATCCTAGATAAGAAAACATATGTTAATTTCTCAGAAGTTAGCACACTATCAGTGCTGAAAGAGTATTTGTGACTCATAATCCCCCATCGGGTCTGGCTTGGGTGATAAAGGCAGATATCTGTGTTCTCTCGAGTCTATAGAGTTATAATGACTATTTAGTCCACTGTCCACAGGACATTTCACTCCAGACACACTGAAGACTCATCTACCCATAATTGTGCTATCTCTAGGAAGCTGCTGTGTCAAGTGACAACAGTACAGAAGGCCATAACCAGCTCTTTATCACATTCCATTCTCAGCCTAACCTTTTTTTTTTTTTCTTAATCTCACTGAAAGACATTGAGCAGTATGGTGTTGGGAAGAGAGAAACAACTCAAAAGCTTGCTATTGACTTTTGTGGTGCCCTGTGCCAAACAGATCCGTTGCCAGATTGTCAGAGTACTAGGAATCTCAGGCGCTTTGATGCCCTTGAGGTCTCAGGCACATCTGCTTAGGAAAACTGCCTTATTGCATCTGAGCCGGGGAGGCAGGCGGCCGCGTTCTGCTGAATGATGACTGGGTTGCCATGATCCGTGCTTAGCTACAGTGCTCCAGGAACATTTCCAAGCACATAGATCTTAATAGGACTTCATTAGTTCAAAATACAGATGCCTGTCTCCTTGCCAGCATCCTGAGTATATTACCCTGCACTGCTCTTCATAGAGCATGAGATTAATCTCATAGGGTTGGCCCTTTTCTGTGGATTAATGGTGCTTCTCCAGCTACTTCCCTCCTTTTCTTCTGAAATGATCACCTTCCTGAAATGATGACCTTCCTCGTCTGCTCCATTTCTCAGGAATGGTGGAGCTGGTGACACTAAGATAGAAAACCTGTGGAAATACAGTTATTGTTATAGAGAGATTGTAATAGAAACTATTTTCACAGTCTTTAAAAGACAATACCAGCCTGGTTTCTTAAGGCTGGCACTAAAACAACTGCAACCAAAAACAACAATAATACAGGAAAAAAGAAATTGAGGAAAAAATACAGTGACATTGAGGAGGAAAGCAACGACTGCAAAAGTCAAAAGAGAAATCATAAAGGGAGGCCAATTGTAACATCATGTTAGGAATAAGCAGTTTGCTTTTCAGCTGTGGGAAAGGTTTAGAGAAGATTATGAATCTTCGGAGAAAAAGTTAAGCAGCTAGATATCCAGAGCTTTCTTATTTTGTCCTTCATTTAGGGTCCAGTCTTCATCATGAACAGTTTCACTACATTGAGCAGGATAAGAAGGCAGAGACGTATTGCTATGATACGTATGATTTAGTGTGAAATCAAACTTCCTTTTGTCACATACTAGTGATTTTGAAATGTTCTTTTCCACTACTTAGAATCATGTCAATAGACTATCACTCCTTTTTTATTCTCTTGGAAAATCTACCCTTTCCCAAATAATATCACATCTGAAATAAGACATACAAATGGCTGTTTGAACTTTTCTTAATTTATTGAAACTGGCAGATAATTTAAATTAAATTTCTCTTAGATATAAGGCAAAATCTCTGTGGCCTTCTGCAGTCTCTTGCAGCTCTGTTTCCTGGTGACTTCCCTTCAGAAAAGTATCAAAACTGAACTAAATCCAGAACATTACTAGGAGTCAAAAGAATTGATGGGAAAACTAACAGCAAAAACTTAACTGAGCAGCATATATATTTTGATGGTACACTGCATATACTATAAATCCATCTCAGTAGATTTTTGCTCCTGGCTTTTACCCCCCACTGAGAAAAAATACCATTGTGTGAGAGTATCCCCCATCCCTCTGTGCAGCTCTCTCTTGCCCTACATATCTTTATATAGTACACTTACTCATCTCTTTTCTCTTATCCAAAATCATATTCTGAACTATCCCATTGCTGATGAATAGACATCCCACTGTCTAATATAGAGCACCTACATTTGTTCTGGTCAGTAGCATCTCTGTCTTTTACTCAGACTCTTAATCTGAAACATGATCAGCACACACTGCTCTCTGTAATCTCATATGCAGGCTAAATTTCATAGCTTCTTTATCATAAATGTCCCAAAGGTTGTCTATTACACACCTGTATAAGTCTAAGATTTTCCTATGTGCTCTCTTCACCATTTTATCCCAACTACTGCAGTGGTCTTTTGTCTGCCCTTGAACAAATGTAACTTTGCTTCATTCATATCCATTCTGAACAGTGCTGCAAAGTGCATTCTTCCACATCAGCTCTCTGAATACACCACTTCTGCCTAGGCATACTTTTACCCCCTTCCCATTTTCTCTGTCATACCTTTCTGTATATTTCTGTGTCTGGATATCCCATGGGGCTTCTGCTGGGAGAACAGGGGGACATGGAATTTAAAAACTTGACCCCAGAGATCATGAAGTTATTTTTCAGAATGCAAAGTCTCAGTACTTCCCCTGTAAGTCCTGACTACAACACTTTCCTTAGAAGAGCTGCCAATTTTAATGTGGAAATCTAAGTGGAAACCTAAGTGGAAACATTAATGACAGTTTAGACAAGAACTTGTTAGGGTGCCTCTGAGAGAGGCAGACCTATTAACAACTTTCTCTGAAAATGAAAGAACTGGGATTTTCTGCTGTGCATGTGTTCTAAGGGCCAACATTACATAGCTGTATTGACCTGAGTGATCACAGCCCCCATTTGAGCAGAAAAGAAAGAGGAAGCAGGCAGACAGCTATTACAGTGTTATGGTGTTACAGAGCTGCCCAGTGCTAGAGAGCTCCCCAAAAATGGGCTCTCTGGTCACTACACAGTCCTCTTGTTCTGGCACAGCCCATTCACTCATCTTCCTCACCTTGGGCAGCCTGAGCTGTAGCTTGGGTCTCTGGTCACTCTCTTACATGTACTCAGCCTGGTAAATATGCCTGCTTCATGGTTTTAAATTCTGGGGAAAAAAAAAAAAAGAAGAACCTAAAAAGTCAACTGAAACATCCTTGCACATACTTAACTGGCAGGTCTTGGAGTCAAGCAAATGCCAGCAGAGAGGTGTGTGCTTCTGATCTTCCCTGGCACTCACACCTGGAAATTATTGAAGGCCTGCTCCTCTGCTGGCATGAGATGCCCTCTCTCTCTCTTTCTTTCTGAGCAACTTCTTAGAAACTGCTTTTCAGTGCACTATTCATGATCCTTATACTGATTTCATGCTAATGCATCTTAATTGTCTTGGTAAACTTAATCTAACTTGGGCTTCATGAAACAGAGAGGATCCAATCCTTTTTTGTGGGCATTTGTGAGTTAGTATCACTTTCCTAGAGATGTATTTTTTTTAATTAATTTAATTTTTTTCCCTGACCCATCATAACCACGTGGAGTGTCCATATTTTTGGATATAGACATATTTTGCCTGCATGTTAAAATATGCTAGAAATTCTGCCAGTAGAAGAGGCTTTCACTTGTTTGCCACATAGTTACAGTGAAAGAGACAGAAGGCATGGATCTAACTAGATGGAGAACTCATGTAGTTTATCCAGGAGCTTGGAATAACTGGCCTATGCAGTTCACATTTGTAATGGTAATTAGTCAAGGTATCTCTGGCTTGGCTTTGCTCCTGATGCTTATTTACAGAACCTACAACCTTTTGTGATCAAGGGATGGCTGCAGTCTCAACCCTGACCATTAAGTCCAAAGATAGAAAACTGTAAAATAAACTGCACAATTCAAAAATATCTTGGTTGGGTGAGAATTAACCCTAGATTATCTCAGCATTTTGTTTACTTGGCTGTGAAACATACAAAACACTTTCTCATGCTCTAAAGAGCCTTATACTTAAAGCAACTACCATATAAGTATACAATAAAGTTAAACTAGTTGTGTTTGCCCATGAAAACATAGTTCCTAAAGGGTCCTGCTTACAAATTGTATAGCTATCAGAGTGAGTGACATCTTATGAATGTCTCAACAGATGGAATAGTTGATCTAATAATGAAGAAAACAATACTCACAAATAATTTATTTGTCATTTGGTGGGGGAAAAGAAGAGTGAATAATTTATTTGGCCAATATTATTCAATCATCAATAGAACTGGTAGAATAATTTATAAATTTACTCATGAATAATGTATTCATCAATTGATGGCAGAAGGAAATTAATGAAGTAAACAATATTCACATAACACTCAACAGGCTCTCAGAGGCAGGCTGGACAGGCAGGGAGGAACTGGCAGAATGAACCTCTTTTGTCAGGCTCAGAGCACAGGGGATCACCAAAGGGCAGCTGCCCCTCAGTCACTTCTGCAAGCTTGCTGACAGTAGTGATCTTTCTCATCTACCCACCCAGGACAACAGATCTGCAGAGGTGCCCTGAGAGCACTGCGTGGTTTCTGGATGTGTTTGATGATGGCAGGAAGCCGTGTGGAAATTCCTGCTCTGGTGTTCCACCGGCTTCTGCTGTGATGGCTCAGGGCAGACGCTGCTTGCTCTGACATATGGCAGCAGAGGCTGGGGGCCCTCTCAGCCTCCCAGCAGCTTGAAACTTGTCATGCAGCTGAGAAACGTGCTGGGCTCTGCTTGTGTACTCGGAGTAGGAAACTGAGGGTTTCCCTCAGGAAGCCACAGGATGCTGTCCTCTGTTTTTAGTTAAAAAAATTAAAACTCCATGGACTCTTATAAAAAACAAATTGGTGGTGTAACTGAATTGTGCTGTACCAGAAAATATGTTACAAATTGCTGACATATAGAGTTGAAAACAACCCCTTTCCCCACCATGTCTCTTCAGAATGCAACTTCACATGGCTGTGTCCATCAAAATCATTTCAAGACAAATCTTATCTGAATGTAATTTTTAGATTTCTTTAACTTAGAAACATCTTTCCAATGTGGTTGTGAGTGGGGGAGGTTTTGTTCTGTGTTTCATCCAGAAACACCCCCCTGCCTTCTGATAGCATTCACTAGCTTGTTCTGAGTTTGCTGTGCTGCCATTGAATGAATCCCTAAGAAATCCAGTCTGAACATTAACCAAAAGCCACGGCAGAATAATTTTAATACAAATCACCTGGAATTGGCTTTTTGTGCTATAATCTCACGTTGCAATAGATGTCATAAAAATATAAATATAAAGTAGACATAAGGATGTGAGTAGAAGGCTCCTTTTCTGTTCTCAATGTGCTAAGTTTAATGGCAGATATATGTGCAGTTTGGGATGAGAACAGATGCCCTTTATGAATAGACTAAGTGGAGGAATCAGCTGGTTTATGTTCTCCTCTCAACTCTCACCAGGATTTTTCCATTCAGTTCCCTTGTTAGCTATAAACTGTAAGCACTGAAAAATCAAAAAATGAGGGAAAGTTTATGAATTATACACAATCGAAGAGTTTATTAGTGCTCCATGCTCATTCTCTTGGGAGACACTGGAGGAAAAGCTTTGAGCAATTTCCAAATTTTCAAATGTCTTCTCTATGTCTTTATCTCATTTGGTTTTTGATATGATGCATAAATTATTTATTGGGACTACCATTATTTTGTTAGCTTGTGTTGTCCTCTGGCACCATATCTGCAGAATGATATTCATTTTGCAGTTGCAGTGACTAAACTTAAAAGAAATCAGTTCATTCTTCCTCTATTAAGCTCTCATTCTGCAAAATGATGTGAGAAGGACTGAGATGTGAACAAAATTTCATTTTGACCTTGAATCCTAATTACTGTTTTCACCCTGCTGTTTCACGAGAGGATGTAAATAAAGTTAAGAAATATTTCTATTTTCTTCTCTGTCTGTCTCTCTCTCAGTCTCTGTCTCTCTCTCATGGAATAGGAGGAAGGAAATAAATAGGAGGAAGGAATAGGAAATAAATTCTTCAACATCATAAATTCACCGTTACAGCTTAGTGAATTATGTACTTTGCTGGTTTAATTCAGAGAAGGATTTTGTAAAATATATTTTAAGTCTGTTACCTTCAAGTTAATTTTTGAGGCTGTCTCATAACTTCCCAGTTGCAATAACATCTTCATGAAACACCTTCTCAATTACTTCCTCTTACCATGTGTAAAACAGACACACACTTTTTCCACACACAAATGTACAATATGTTCTTAAGCAAATGTTTGTTATGATTGACTTCCTACTTTGTTATTCCCATAACACACTTACATTCTTTCCTGCCATCTCTCACCCTGCTCTGCTGATCTAATTACCAGGTAGAAGGCTACCAGGAAGATTTCAGTTTAACAATTTATATTGTTAGCTTTACACTCAAAAGGATGCGATAAGGCACTGGAGCCAGATTATAGCTTAGCCTGGTGGAAAACTTTATCCTCACTGTTTGGTACAAGAGCAGACTCCATTACAGCAGCCCAAAATAATTTTACCTCTGCTGGAAAGCACCACTGCAGTGTGTCCCTTTCCTGCCCCTCCTCAGGGCTCCTTGGCTGAAGCCCTCTTGCAAAAAAGGAGGATGTTCTGGTGGGAGTGGGCTCCTGGTCATTTCTGTCCAGCTGTGGTTCACCTTACGCAAAGAAGACCTGGTGATATCTGGTCAATAGGGCCAGTCTGTGGGGTGGTAACCATACTGAACAGCTGGCTGGGAGATGCTGATGCCGCTGCCTGTGCTTCAAGGCAGTGGCGCATCCCCACCTGAGGCCCCTGTCAGGATGGAGGATGCATGGCAGTGCCACGACTCCTCACCCTGTCCGGACAGCCAGTCNGTCTGTGGGGTGGTAACCATACTGAACAGCTGGCTGGGAGATGCTGATGCCGCTGCCTGTGCTTCAAGGCAGTGGCGCATCCCCACCTGAGGCCCCTGTCAGGATGGAGGATGCATGGCAGTGCCACGACTCCTCACCCTGTGCGGACAGCCAGTCCAGCAACCAGTTTGCCTCCTGGCATCTCCGCAACAGGCCCCATTATCTGCAAATACAAGATTACAGCCTAGAATAAGGAAAAAATATTACAGTATTACCTAACTCTATTTTACTAATGGATTAATTCACTGATGTCTTTCAAATTTCTGTCCTATCTGCAGGCTCACTTTACTCCTTCAGTCTTTGAAGATACTTCTCTCATGATTCTATGAACATTCCTGCTGCTAACTAACCACCTTATTTGTTTCTAACTATATTTGTGGGGTTTGTGTGCATTAATATATTATATATAGTTATGTCCTATATTACTTTCGTGAGCAATTCACATTCTTGAGAATGGCAGGCACTTTTCTATGTTTGATTAAATTTAATGTATTTAGTAGTTCTGTGGTACAGATCACAGCTAAGAATCCAAGCAAGTGTGATGATGTCAGTCCATGTTGTTATTATCAACAGAACCAGACTTCTCGAGAGTGCACAATGAGATAAAGCACCTCTTACCTCCAAGTTAATGGTCCTAATGCTGTCTATTTAATGGTTGCCTAACACAGTGTGTTTGTAGATGTCTTAATGTTGTATTAGGTGAGGTAAGGAAGTGACTAAATTCTGTTTTATAAAACACATATATCTAGTAGGTAAAAAAAGGTACCACGGAGTTGAAGTTTAATATATACAGAGAACTTTGTTTCCCATTTTGTCCTTCCTTCTTGTGTTTGTAGAAGTTTTTGGTGTGTTTTTTTGGTTTTTTTTGGGTTTTTTTTGTTGCTGTTTCAGTGCCCTCATCAGCTAAGCCTACCTGCATAAAACAGGCCAAAGCAGAATCAGTAGCAGCAGATTTATCAAACTACCCCATTCCCACGTCCCTGCTGTGACTCCTGGAGCAAGGCAAGGACAGGTGTCCTGCTGATTCCCTGCTATGGGGTGACTGCTCCCTGCTGCTCTCTGCTTTTTCCCAGCTTCCTGTTGATAGGAAGCCTGTCCTATGGAGAAGATGTGAGACTCCTGCCCAATCCCACCCACACTCCTGGGCCACCAGGGACAAGCCATACAGCTGGTAAGACCCAGTGGGAGGGTGTTTCCCTGCACCTGCTCACCTTGAGGTCCCTAGGGGCTCCCTGTGCTCTTTATATTTGCAGATCATGAATTTCTGCATGAACCCTTATATAAACTAGTACTACATAAAAGTTGGCACTAACCCTCATTCTGCCTAACTTACCCCAAAAGGTGTAATTCCACAGCAGTTTAGACAATGCCCAGCTTCAGGTTTTATTCACACTGCTGTGGGAAGAACAGGGCTGACTAAAAAGATACCAGCACTCCATGTACATTCACAGTCTTTATCCTAAATACTCACAGCTCTAGCAAGGTCTGTTGGAGAAAACAGACGTATGAATGTGTTTGCACCCTTTGATGCACCAAACAAAAGAAAAGGAAAAAAATCTCTTTTATCTCTAGGAATGCAAACTGGTTTTGTCCATCTCTGAAAATAAAAATACTTGCCTTGAAATTAAGTCTGTAAGCTGAATATTAATGAAATACTTAAAAATGACTAGCATTTAGTCTGTAGTGTAAATTTAAAAGAAAGAAAAACTAAACCAACCCTCCAGTTGTTTCTGGTCAGTGAGAGATGGCTCTGCACTGGGCTGAATATCCTGCTCCTTACCAGGGCCAGGGCCAGCCCTGGCAGAGACAGCCTCTGCAAATGTTATATCTGTTATTGCAGCCTCTGTAAAGATATAAATGTTACATAACAAGAACAGCTGGGCTTATCCTTTGAGCAAACAGAAGAAAATGCAATTGAGTTTGCTTTTGGCCAAGGAAGTTCTGCCTTAATGCTTTAGATAGATATGTGGTTCACATGTTTGACACCAGTTTAACACCTGGAATTCAAGAACAGGCTTTAGCATTATCTTGCTGCGTTCCTACACATTTCCCTGCAGTGCCCCAGCATCCAAGCCTTGATAACTGCAATGCTGTGAGAATGCTGCAGCCTCTCCTGCTTGTAAATGTCTCTCAGGTTGCAACTTTGAAAACACAAACTTGTTCCACTGACAGCTTCTTCCTTTGTTCAGGATAACCATCTTCTTCCACCAAAGCCTTCCCTTGCCAGCTAACAGGAGTAATGGAGCTGAGACTTCTGCTGTGACTCAGAGTGCTTTGAGCTGTACCAACCATTTGCCTTATAGGAAGGCAGATCTGTTTCAAATTCCCATAGAAGAACAATACTATTATTACTGCTAATTAATAGTAGGCAAGGACACAAACCCATTTCAGATCAAATTCAGTTCCAATCAAAAAAGTCAGCTGTGAGTTCTAATTGATTGCATTTTAAAATCAATCAGTTGGGTTGTGTATGTTTTTTTCACAAGATTCAACAGCTTACTGATGCTTGTCTTTTAAGGGGGACTGAGATTCAAGTGGAACTGAGAAGGTTTCTTTTTTTAAAAGTGGAATTGACTTTTTAAATGGAAGATCTATTTTAATTAAAACTTTACTGTGAGATTTGTCAAGCTCATGCTCCTCCGGAAGTTTATTATGAAGCTATGAGGAAAGAAAGATGTTCTACGTATTTATTCTCTCCCAAAAGGCCAGATGAAGTTAAAATGAACCTCTGTGCCTGCTAGCACATACAGACCCTGTGGGCCTCCTAAATTCCTGCTCAGCCAAGGCTGCTTCACACCAAGAAAAGAAAATATCATCACCTCTCTTCATGATGGTAGATTAAGTTTTCCCTGGTTCCCTCTCTTTGAGAATCAGGCTCCAACATAACATTTATGGGTGCTAAAGAGCCGAGAGGGTTGGTGAAGCTTTAAACCAATAACATCAGCACTCCAGCCAAATGGGGCATGATGCAGTTGAGTCTGTTCGCCTCCGTCCCTTCTATGTGTTATATTTATTGTTTAATTTAATGCTTCTGGCTTTCCTCTTGCCCAGCTTTCAGAAAATTGTTGAATAGCAGTTACCTGCAATTGGCCATGAACAGTCAGAATTAGGAGGAGGGGCATTCTATGGAGCACCTTGATTCAGACTGTGACATTTCAACTCTTGGGAAGTTACAATAGTGTAACTAATGATACTGGAGTTAAATCTTTGATGCTACAAAAGTCTAAGTCTCCAAATTCCTGGACTCTGGGTAGATTATGACTGTATTTCAATAAGAGGTTAGTAAGGAAAGAACATAATGTGGACTAAGCACCCTGTATTAGGAAGGATGAATGAAGGAATCCCAAATGATAACAATCATGGATCAGAGGAAGCCAATACCATATGACATACAACAGTAATGCAGGTAAACATGTCACTGAGTGAGCCTTTGGAAAAAGAGGTCAGTGTTGAGCCAGTCATTTGTCAGTATGGAATAACCATAAAAATGATGGGGTTTGGTATCAGAACACAAAGATTTTGGCTAAAGACACATTATATTAGTAAAGAAGCCCCAAACAAACAAGTCTACACTTCATTGAGACTGAAAAATAGAATTTATGTCTTGGGCAGAACGAATATCAAACCCTTTGGGATTTAGCTAATGGAAAAAGTGTCTTACACTGGTAAGTACAACAACAGAGAGGTCACATTACCTGGGACCCTGGACAGATGTCCCTGTCTGCAATATACATTATATTTTCCTATTGTTATTCTTCACGCTGCCAAAGCACAGTTAAAGTTACTGGAGAATCAATGTATATCTCCTTCTTGCTATTTCCTTCTAAATAGGAGGAAGGTCAGAAACTGTCTTGGGTGTGTTATGTTCCAGTGTTCCTAACCAGGTGACCTCTCTCTGTTGTGAGCTGAAGGCCATGGTCCTGAGGGACACTGCAGTGCAGGCACTCTGTAACTTCAGTGCAGCTCTGAGACCCACCCTCCAGAATGTGATTTTCCTCTCTGAAGAATATACCTGTAAGTCAATAACTGCTCTTCTCAATCCTTGCTTTTAGGAGAAGTGGAAAACTCATTATATTCTTCTTGCACTCTCTCTGTTTTCTTTAACTAAATCATATTTGCCACTGTAAAAGACCTATTGATTAATTTAATAGATCTTTTGCTCTTTCTACAGATTAATGTCTTACCTTTTATCTTACTTTTTTGGTGCAATTTTCAGTCTACTTAAGCACTTTGAAAGCTTTACAGCATTTTTAAACTCTTCATTCTTTCATCTCTTAGGCATCACCCTGGGCAGGGGTGAAATCACACAAGCACTCAGCAACTACCAGACACAGACAGGGCTCTTTCCCCCTAGAGCGGTGTTTGGTGCAAAGATGACAAGTGCCAACAGCACTTGTCACTCAGAAAGCTGACATCAGGATTGCTGGGCTAAAAGTTGACTCCAAACCCCAATGGGGAAGAATAGGAATATATAAAGTTTTTTTTCTTTTTATAGCAGAAAAACTTCTGACTCCTCGGCTCTCATTTCTGCTTTGGCTAGAGCCTTGGGAAGTCAGTCTGGGTGTGAAGCAGCAATAAAACCTGAGGACTTCAACAGTGGTAAGAGGAAGACAACTAATATTCCGGTGTGATAATGTGGTGAGAACAGTGTCGTGGTAGGAAAAGCAGGATGCAATGCTTAATGATACAAGTATATCCCCAGTCAGTGTCCTAAATATCAAAAGCCTCAATAAACAATTTCATAGAGACAAAAATCTTACTTCAGAGCCACATTCTGGAAAGCTACTTTCCTCCAGATATTGATCTTAAACCATGACCTCGCAGTGTGCACTGTTCCCATTGAACCGAATATTTAAGCTTTCTCACAAATTTCCCATCTGCATAGAGCAATTTGTTTGTTGATGTTTAGACATGATTGACATAATTCGACAATCTGGCTTATTAGCTTTCTTTGTAACTCTGTAAAACACTGACAGTGATTATCCCAGTTGACTGAAGACATGCTTCCTGTGACACAGTAAACAAATGTAGCTAAGGAGGCTTTTTTCCAAATGATTGCTCCAACCCCCTAATGAGACTGCTAACTCATTTCATCAGGGTTGCACTACACCAAGCGCCTTAATGAATCCTCAAGTCACAAAGCTCTGTTTCCTGAGCCTGAGGTACAGCAGCTAGAGTTGTACGCCTATGGACTTTTCTCCTGTCTTTGGCTGCCTGCTGCATTATAATGAAACTATTTATTATACCGCCTGCAAAAAGACATTTCTTTGGAAAAAAAAAAAAAAAGAAGGCATTTCTGAGACTTAGTTTCAAAACCTACCAAACTCCTTAGAGGAGTGCTTCTTCCTATAAATCAGTGCCTCTTAATGGAAAGAACATGATGAAAGAATGAGTAATGGTAGGTAAAAAATAAGGATAAATCAACCTGATCATTAACCTGCTTGCACAGTAAATTCTCTATGCTCTGAAGGCCAGGATTTAAGACAGTTCCTCTAAATCAAAGGATTCTTATGAATCCTGTTCTACAGCTCCCTTCTATAAGTTATGTTTGGGTAGTCAATGACCATGTATAGGGGATGTTTCTCAGGTGCTCATAAATATCAGCACTGATTTATTTGGAGAAAATAACACATGGTGTTCCCAGGGGGAAAAATCATTACTTTAGTTTTGGTGCATCTAATTACAATAAGTCTATCATCCTCACCGTCTCCCCTAACTATCCAGGGAATTGGCAGAGTTTAACAATGAAGAAGAGAGTGCTCCAGTGTCCAATTAAGGTTCTCTTTGAGGATTAATAAATCATGTCTCATCAGCCCCACTGACCCAGAGGTGTTAATCTTCACCTTATCACTCTAATCTTAAAGCAAAATTCTGCAGATCAAGAGCAGCAGAATGGCTGAGTTAATTGTTCCATTAGGCTGATGAAGTCTTTATACCCATATCCAATAATACACTGTTCCCTACGAGTATTTAGATGCTGTGTTACAGAGCAGAAAACATACAGCAAAAACAACTGCCACAGCTATTTGGAATAGGTGACCAGTAGCTTGAGCTCCACATTCAGCTCTTCTGCTATAACTGAGCTGCAATCACATATTGGAACAAGGCACTGAGAAATGAGAAACAGCCAAGAGAGGTTTTAGCACATCTAAATGCAGTTGCAAAAGAAAACAAATCATGTAGTCAATAGTGGAAAGAAGACTTAATAGTTATCTGCCCTGTAAACAATATCCTTGATTAGAAAAAATAAAAAATACTGTTTCATTTTGATATTTCACTGCAAAGAGTTTTTCTCACTGACAAGTCTCTAGTAATCATGAAGAGTGTGGCAAATTGAGTTAAAATATGCTCCTAAGCACTACAATAAATTAGAAATCACATTTTAACTTGTTTCCAGCCTACATTTATTTGCTCTTGTTTCTAAGTAATCAGGCAGGTTAAATTCTTTTGTCATGAACACTCACAAAAAGTACTGAGCTTACATTAAAAAACACATTTCATAAACCATTACTTTTCAAACAGTTCCTTCTCCTGATCTCAGTTTGGCAGGAAAGGAAACGTCAATTGATACCTTTCAGGGTCACATACCTCTGTGCCACTGAACAAAGAGGGAGAGAGATGGGATCAAAGCCAGAATAATTTCATGGGGTGGGGAGAGGAAAAAAGAAGGAGGGCTGGATTTCTAAAGGCTTTTGAATGTGTGATCTATATTCCTATTCACACCATATTTGTTTCCGTATATCTGTCTCCTTCTAAACAAAACACATGGCTTTTCTTTCCCTCTCCCCAGTCTGTCACACTCCTGAAGCAATGGGACTCAGACTCTTCCCTCTTCCAGGTGCATGACTAAGGAGTTTGTGTTAAACTCAAGAGGACAGAAGCACCTCCGTGAAAGTGTTAAAGAAGGTTAAAGTGTTGGGTTAGAGAGAGGAAAATGAGTAATGTTTTTTCCCCTCTTTCTCTTTTCTCCAAAATGTGAGTCACATATTATGTTATTTTCTGAAACTCATGCAAAGACTCTTTTACATTCTGAACTTACTCCTGAATGTATCACCTTAAGAAAAAAAGAAAACATTGAAAACCAGATATATTTATATTGTTTGTCACAGAGATTTCTCAGAGAAAATGGACAGCTACTATTTCACCCATACTATTATTTACTCTTTTTTGCATATTGGAGATATTTCAAAACGATTCATCAAAAAATAAAAAGAGATAAGCTATTATCATGTCTATCCTCTGTGTCCTGTGCTGAGAAATGGAACATATCATTATACCGACTTCAAATCATTTAATCTGCAAAAAAGACAAGTGACTTACACATAAAAGTGTGCATCTTAAGAAGTCCCTAGATGGGATCATTTAAATGATTAATTTAACCAATACAGTTTTGAGATAAATTGATTTACCTCTTTTCCCCTACTTATCATACTCTATCCCATTAAACAATTTAGCTTTTAACAAAATACAACCAGACACAGAGCATTCCCAAGGTCACTCTACTAACCCTCCTTCAAGACCCCCATTGAAATCCTCCTCTAGTATAAGACTCTGAACAAAACAAAATTAATCCTCCCTTGCCCTCCAGCCTAAGAGGATTCAAACTCACATATCTCACCTCTCAAGAGAATTGCAACCTCTTCATCTGTGCGCTGGTGTCTTTATGTATGCACATACATATGCCAGTACCAAGAAAAAGAGAGATGGACAGAGCACTTTGTGCTGCTCTTGAGAAAGCTCTTTTGTTTTACATTAAATAATTAAGGATTCCTTGGACCAGAGAGCAGGACAGAGCGTGACTATAGGGCAGCAATTAGGGCACTCAGCTGGGAAAGAAGACTGTTTTCTGCTCTTTGAAGCAAAGACTACTTTCCATTTAAACCAGTGTCTGCTCTGAGTTCTTCCCTCTGCCCTGCCTGGTGAAGCATGTGAGCCCTCACCTTCTAGGTGACTTATTAGGTGAACCAGCAGGACTCCCAGGAAAAGATACCTTCCCTTGTTTGCTGCAGCTTATGTCTGCATTGGGGCAACTTCTGGTACTGTCATTCAGGTCATCATGTGGTCAGGTCACTCACTGTCTTGACAAATATCCCAAAAAGCCAAATAGCATCTCAGAAAGCTAAGACAGAACTCAGTTACAATGGTGCTTTTATGCTGTACTAGTGTTAGACTGGCTTTTCTTCCCATGAGTTGGAGGAGATGTCAGAACTGTGACAGTGCTTGTCTTTGGGCAGATTTAACGAAAAGTGGTGGCACCTCAGGTGAGTCCTAGCAAAAACCAAATACTCCCAATTCCTAAAGTTGAATTCTCAAACAAGGCAACTCTCTACCCATTTTTCTAGTCAGGCTGGTTCAGAGAGGTGTCTTCAGAACAAGTCTAAGGCTGTGGTTTATTACTGCCAAAAAGCAGATCACTCAGCTATGTTATCAAGATTCAAGTCCTTGCTCCAGAACAAATAATTAACGTCAAGCCTCTATTCATACTGGGTGAATGAATGAATGAATGAAAGAAATATCAAGGAAAAATGTGAAATAACATTTTCGTACTATTTCTAATTGTGTCTGATTAATAGAATACAGAAAGAAGGCTTTGCACCACTCTGTAAGGCAGGGTTTACAGTCAAGGATGTCAAGAGAAAGATGTTTGTCTGTCAAGAAGCAGATGCTTCTTCCCCATTAATTTAATTCCTTATCAGTTCAGGTGGTTCTTGCACAGTTCCAAGGTGGAGCACCACACCAGGGAGTTGGGAGTCCAGGAGATGATAGCTCTGCATGTCAGTACCTATCTTCCAAATGCCAGAGTACCTAAGAGGACCTGACTTACAAACCCTCTCCTGTTTAACTCCTAAGAGGTACAGAAGTAGGTGTTTCCAAAGTTGGCTGAAGACACTCATATTCAGCTGTGCCCAGAACAGAAAAGTATGAAACAGCACTGGAAGTTGTGGTGTTGACAAAATAAAATCATTTTTCACAGAGAACATTATTGTGCAACAAGTAAAATGTTTGGAAAGTAGTTAATGCCAGACCGCTCCCATTCATACATTTTTAAAACAGATTGATAAAATGCATCCATTTTGTGAGTCTTTTGCCTTTCATATTTCTTGCTGGTTTCTTCTATTATGGAATTCCACTGAGTGACTACCTCTGCACATTGTGTACAGAACATAGCAGAGCAGTAGAATAGTTTTATATCTTCTTCTGTCTCCCTCTGCCTGAATTTTCATAATAATAAATCTGAATGGCTATAACACAAAATTGAAAGCAAGCTGCCTGACAAAGCACACAGGATGCATGAAAAACATCAGTACTGCCTTACTTTCCAGATTTGTGACAAATTACATCTAGTTTATATAGAAGATGTTATTACCCTGGTATTTCTTAAAAACAAAAACAAACAAAAATTTACTACATTATGGTTCTCATTCTGTTTGGCAACAAAATGTTAAAAAAAAAAAAAAAAAGAAAAAAGAAAATAAAAGGATCAAAACCTGTCTGAGATGATGAAAAATAAAGTGTGAGCCATGTGTGCATTTCTCACTGAACAACTTTCAGTTCATCAGTCCAGGCACCCATTTATGACATTTATAACAGTTGCAGCCTTCAGTAGAAGCCAAAATTCAATTTGCTGGAGTCTTAAAAATGAACTTCTATTTTAATCAGCTGAACTTCATGAAATTGATAGGAGAATTTCCACACACTTAATATGTTTGGAGTTGGACTTTTGATTTGCCACCAGTTAGTTTGGGGCATCTTTTTCTGCCAGTAACTGGAAGACTGCCGTTTTGCCTCTGTGATACTTAATCTGTTTTTCTTTTTCAAAGTTAGAATTTAATTTCTATCTTTATTTTTAGTTTGATATAGTTCAGAGATCACCCCAGGAAGATTATAGTTGAAGCGATGATTTCTTGTGGGTAAATATAGAGACAGGAGAAATGTTTATCTTTCATGGAAAGAAGTAAGCAGAGATGGATGAATGGAGAGAAGAGAGCCACTGCTATAAAGGAAGAATGTTTCTTCTGCTCAGGAAGAAAAGCTAGGAGCTGTGGAAGTATCCAAAACCTTTAAAAGTGCCAATAAAGTAAGAACATCTCAGAAGTCTGACTCCACACTAAATATGACCCTCCCTTGTGGATAGCTGCTCATTCTTAGAAGATCAGAGCTGCAATGGGCTGTCTGCCACATCCTCTTGTCACCTCTAATTGAGGTGTAAGCGATTAGTTGTCAGATTCTGTGGCACAGATTGAAAAAAGATCTTGGCTACAGAGAAGGGGCTTTTGTTAAAGACCTGGAAGAATATTGCTTGCTAAGAGTTAACTGTAGAAATTTTACTTAAAAGAGCCTGGTTGTGGTTTCTAATCTAATAGAAAACGCTATAGCATCGATTTTGAGCACAGCAGTTATTACAGTTTGCATCTGATCCTTCAAAGGGAGAAAATATAGGCAACTGCTGGCTGAATTTTCTTAAACTGCTTTGTATATCCCTCACTAAGCACGGCATGAAGTCAACAAATAATATATTTGGATTACCCTTCAGGGTTCACCCATTTCTTTTCTGCTAGCTGTCACTTGAAAGAGAGACTCTTGTAGGTCTTCTATCTCCAAACACCCACTTTCTACAGGGAAACTCTTGCCAGGTTTCCCCCTGGAAACTCCAGCTGAGTGCACACCCCTCTAGGGACAACAGGATTCCCTTCTACCCTTTGTTTGTCCTTGGCTCTCACTGAGTATAATTTATATTCTACACAAATCTATTGCAAGTAAAGATTTAAAAACAAAAAACTGGTCTACTATGCAAGTATTAGACTGCAAGCTCAGCCCAGCAAATTTATCTTCTCTAAGATTTGATTTCTTCTCTGTCATTTCTTTTTCTTCACCTAACAATTTTCTCAAAAAAACAAGTTTTGTCAACATAGCTGCTCTCAGCATGCTGTCCATATTACATCAGTAAAAGAAGTAAATTTGATGTCTGGACATATGTAGTCTTGTGAAAAAGGATCTTACTTCACTTACGGACAAGCCTAGTGGTATAGCTAACAGCATTTCCCAAGTGGGGTGGCCTTGTTTTAAAAAAAAAGAGAAGAAGAAAAAGAAAAAAAAAATCAATATTGACTCTTGACACATTTTCATTTACATCCCTGCATGGCTTTTAGACTGGGCACAAATCAATAAGCAGCTTTTAACACTGCTCAACTAGTTTGTTCTATGTAAAAGAAGAGAGATTTGCTTCAAGTGGCTTGTTTTTCCCCTTTGGGCTCCAGGCAGACTCTCCACCATTAACAGTGTGTGATGCTCTGAAATGAAGTTGAGTTTATTTGACTGCTCTTTCTGTGACTGATCAGAGGCGCTTGAACTGTAATATTAATCACACAACATTTTCTTCATCACTACTTACAGTCAATTGACTTTGTACTTAGTGAAAGCATCTCAAGCAGCCAACTCAATGTACCAGAGGGCAAGAAGTCAATAGGAGGAAGAAAGATTTAGTTTCAAAACACACAGAACACAGCCTGTGGAGCCACTGACACACACGTATCAGGCACTTTATCACACTGCACATGCAATGCTGTTGCATGTTTTCATTTACATGATGAAGGCACCCTCATCACATTTTGTTCAGTGTGCCCCCTCAGCTAACTGCAGCTTTTCCTTTAATCTCAGGGTTACATGAAAGGTGTAGGGACCAAGTAGTTTCTCCAAATTGCACTGGGTTCAGCAACTATTTTGTTTCAATTTAGCTCTCTATATATTTCACCAGAGAACTGACCCATGAAGTAGGCACCTTCTGCCTCAGATGAACTGATGACTGTTACTCAGATGCCAGGCATATGTCATGCTAATAATACTATCCCTACACTTAACAAATACCAGTTTGCTTAAGGCACCATTAATGCCATTTTAATTGGCACTTGCTTACAGTGGGCCTTCTAAAACCACATCATCACATATTGATTTTTGAATATAGAAGAGAGGGAGTACAGATGCCCAGGAGGTACGACATTATCATTTTTGTTTCCTAGAGTCTCAGCATACCACCTCAGAGAATTTTTAGCTCATGAAGCCTCCACAGAAGTTTTCACACCCAAGAAGTGCACACAACATTGAAAACAAGAGCCTGGAGGATTCATTTATTGAATGTGATTCCTTAGAAATGTTCTTTGCTAGAAGCGGACGCTGTGTGAAGTCCAACATGCCATAAAATGGGCAATCATATCTTTTTTATGGCACATTTTAGACACGCATGATCAGAGTCTTCCCACTTGTGTAAAGCGTCTCGTTGACTGCCTTCATTGCTTTCATGGGGATTCTCCCTAAACAAAATGGATTCCTCAGTAGTGTGGAACTGATGTGACACCAAGCAAAATGTTGTTTCATCTTCTCTGGGCTTTTTTGGATTAGATGTCTAATTTTCTACGCACACAGTTACATTTAATATTAAAATAATGTATAGTAAATGAGAACATGCTCATACTAAACATGTTTGCTGTCCCTTTATTAGGCAAAAACATTGGTTTCTTTTTTATGACTGAAGTAAAGTTTATTCAAGACTGTTTTAGTGGATAAAACTAGTATCATTTGGGTGAAACACACTGAAAATATTTTAGACAGATTTTTGCTGGTTATTAATTTTTCAAAATTTCCAAACACTGGCCCACACCTGTATGAAACAGCTGTCGTCTTAGATGTGAAAATCAATTTTGATTTAAACGTCCAAGTTTTCTTAACACTTGTCTCTTACTAGTTTAGAGTTACAGGACAAAATGTGTTTCCCAGGGAAAGGAGTACAGTCATAGTCAAAATAAAGAAGGACTTTCAAGGACACTCAGATCAGTCAAACAAGACAAGACTTTAAAACTGTATTCTTATTCTGTTGGGAGGGGATTCAAATTAAGTCAGTAAACAAAAAAGTAAAATTAACTCTCTATTCAAATCCACTCAAACATTAATCTGGAAATCAATTCTGTATACTACCAATTTTGCACAACTCTTTAGCCCTCAGCTCCTGGTGCAAATACAGCAACCACTTTTTCTCAACTTTATGCCCTGACATTTGTGAAATAGTAGGCAAAACTAAATTAATTACTCAATTAGGAAGCATAAAATTGTATTTCTTGTGGAACGGATCCATTTCATTACGGTTTGTACTCTATGTACCAGTACCAGATACATAAGGCTTGTATCACTACTCACCAAAAAGCTCATTAAATGCCAAGTCCACAAGCATGCTCCAGCTGATCTATACTGCTCCACCAGTGGGAACTGAGGTAAATTACCCTGTATGGTGTGATGGCTGTCACCCAGAATCTCTGACTGTAGGCGGTGCACAGCCACAGCAGCCAGCTCCATGGAGCAGCAGGAGGGTAAAGGATGAGGGCAGGACTGCTGGGAAGTCATCTCTGTCCCTATCAGATGACAAACAGTGGGCACACCAGAAAAGCTGCAGTCAGGCTGCCCAGCTGCCCCTACACCTCTTCTAAAATTCACCAGCTGCTTAGCTGAAAAATGTGAGCAATACCTTCATCCCCAAACTTGTAGCAGATATATATTTTCATACCTACCATAAGTATACTTGCAGCTTCTGATTTCTTTTGTATATCTCTGGTACTATGTACTTTCAAAATTTATTCTGAACACCTACTACACCAAGTAAAAATGGGCACTATATAGCAGTTGATATAATCGTAAGAAAATCGGAGGTCTAAGAGGAAAGGTCACTTGAATATCTTTAAATCTGATTTTCCTGTCAATTAAATAGGCTCATCCTAATTACTGAGACTACCACTGAAGACCTTTCACCAGGATAAAGGATCTCACCATTATCATTTCCCTATTGTGTAGAGGCACAGGTGGAAGGGAGATGGAGTTGAAACATCTTGTCTGAGTTCATCCATCAGACAAATGGCCAAAAGATCACAGAACCAGCGATGCCTCATTTTCCATCAGATCTGTGAGAAAATCCCTGACTCTGGAGCTGAGGGATCACTGGGGAGAGCTGAGGGAAGTGATGGATCCATGGAGCTGTGTGTAGAGGATAGGGAGAAACTGGACTTGCCTTTGTGAATCTTGCAGCTGTGTTGGATTAAGAAGAGCATGACAGACGGTGTTTCAGCTCTCACTGTTCCAGTTTAGCTGAATAGTCTGGCAGACATAATTCTAGGCAGGGTTTCAGTGGCCTTGGGGTGAAAATAAATTGTTCTTAACCTCCTGTAACAGAGTCTAGCACTCCCTCCCAGAGACCACACCACTGAAGTGCAGCATACGTTTAAGTGGACAGTCAGAGTTCAAACATATGCAGTCACGCTGGTATTTCACAAAGGACTCCATTTGGAATGAAAAAGAACATGAGTATAAGGCCATGGGAATTTTTCACCATCTGTGATAATAACTCAGAAAAAGCTTGGCATACAATCTGCAAAAGATAATTCCCTTTTGGGGATGCAATTCCAGGATTTACTTCCAGGATTCAAAGATTACATTGTTTTTACACCGTATGATCATTCATGGAGGCAAATAATTTCTGTGCATGGCACAACTCCTTGAAGGAGTTGCTAATTGGCAGAAAACATTTACAACAATGTATTTAGTCCAATAGTTGCAAAAGACCAGACCCAATTCCATACTTGGACTGATTCACAGTACAATACTCCACTCTAGGTTGTCCAGTTCTTTCATATCACATTTTATGAAATCAGAGAGTAAAGGCTGATGTGACACAAAAGAAATTTCATCAATTGGTTTTCTGAGTATTTTTCTACACCTGTTTACATGCACAAAAGTTTCATAGCTGTTAAGCAACAAATCTCTGCAGGTGTACATGAATTAGGATTATCAAAATTACATTGCTAAAAATCCCACAAATTGCCATTAGGAAGAGAGATATTATCAGACTAAGCCAAACTGACAGCTTGCCTAGGTACTGGTTGTCTTTCTGTGGTCAGGGTAGAGCTGTGCTCTGGGCAGGTTGGAAAGTTCAGCCCAAGTTTGGACCAGTGTCCAAAGGGCTCAATAAAACCTGCCCCAGCTGCATCCTTCTCCCTGATGCCATTGTCCCTTCATGAGGTGTGCCTGACCCAGTGCTAACTGCTGCCTCTGGGTGCACAGGGTCAGACCCCTTTTCTCAGGACTGTTCTTTCCCCCTACACTGAGAGAATCTGGGCAAGTCATTCCTAGCAGTTTCCGTGGAAGACCATAGTCTGCCAGCTCTCTCCTTCTCCCTACTTCTCCCTCTCCCTGGAACTGAAAGGCAAAAAATGATTAAAAAAACAACATGATGAAATATGATTAAAATGTTCATTTGTTGATGAACTTGCTTAATGGGGAAATTAGTTCCTCTCAGTCAGTGATTGGGCTGTGCTCAGGATATGGTACTTTGCTGCTTTCATTATTTAAAATTTTAGTGTCAAATTTAATCCTATTCAGTTTTTGTCCTCAATCATTTCTTTTGACAGCAAGATCCATTGGCTAATCATTTATTCCTGAGTTGGTTGGGGCTTGCAACACTGGTTATTAATCAGATCGGGTTTTGTATCCATTAATGGTGAAATACAACTGAAAAAGCATTCCCCTGCCTCAACCAGACTAATTCTAGCACAAATGTAGATGTGGAATGAAATGAAATCCCCACAGAGCTGAGAAATTCTGGCCTCGGCAGGAACATCAGAGAACCCAGGACAAAATCCTGCTCATGACTCATTCTCTGCTTTGGCTTTGTCTGAAGTTTAGAACTGCAACAGCTCTGATCCTGGGACCATAGAATGCAAGGGCAATCAAGATACATCTAGAAGAAAAGTATTTGGGGAATATCCTTTTTTCCATTCTTTACCGTCATTAAACAAATCTCATTTCAAATTTTGCATTATATTGGTGTTAGAAACTGGAACACTTTATGTGAAGCCATGGGTGCTTTAGGCAACACTGGGCATTTGACGGCTTTGTTGGCCTGGGTGTCCAGGTCTCATCACTGATGTCTGCCACTTACTCCTCCCCAGCCAGGCTGGCACAGCATCAGGGTGCAAGTGTCAGCCTATTTATATTTATAATCCTGGCCCAGGCACACAGTGACAAGCAGGGCTTCATGGGTGTTACAGGCAGGGACATAAATAGGTGAGGACATGCAAAGCTACCAACAAATGTTGCACATCCTTTGTATGCTGTGATATCAAAGTCCTTTGATCTCAAGTAAAACTTACAAAGCAAAATAAGGATAACAAATATCCCAGCATATATACCCAGCAGTGTAAACACTTATAAGGGAAACACATAGGGGTAATATTTTAACCTACTTTTATGCAGAAAGAGAGTTTTTAAAAGACGTAATTAATGGAATTCTGTATTGCTTTGCAACAATTAAAAGTCAAATGCTGATGAACATGTCTCTATAGTATAGTGACAAAATTGCAATGGCATCTCTTCAGAGTCCAGGAACTAATATCGATAGCTTTATTTCTTTTATGCTTCTCAGGAGTATGAGATTAGGAGAACAATTTTCCTGCCACAAAGAGTACTAAGAATTACTGAGCACAATATTGCATCTTTATGCTGCTAAAAACCATTTTAAATAGCCCTCTGGAGATACAATTTAAGGGAGATGGATTTTCCACTAAAAGGTGCACAAACTTGCTTGTTTTACATAAGCATTTCTCCCAGTATAGATTCATAGCAGTCACATGCACAACCACCTGTGTCCCTGGAGACACAATTTCTAAAGGGTGATATTCCACCATGTGGTAACACTACAGGGCAGAATGCACGTGGTGCCAAGAGGTGTTAAAGCCATTTAACGTGTCATTGCTATTGCATCATCCAACACTATATTGGGATAAGTAAATTAAGAAGTCCGTAGCCTGCTCTATAGCCTGCTCTCTGGCCTTAGAAGAAGTTTGCAACCTGAAGGATAAATACACTTTAAAACAGCTATTTAACTTAAAACCTCCTGAACTGTGCTGGAACATTGGCTTAGAGAATTCTAGGTGACATGAACCCAAGTGCAAGTCAGGGAGAATGCTCTCTGTTAGTGAACAACCACAGGACAATGTTTTAGCCTCTATCCTGGCACTGTCTTACCAGTGTGGGTGCAGCCCTCAGTACTTGTGACCTTAGAGAGGATTTAAAATCAGCTAAACACCTTAGACCTCTATTGAGATCAGATTATCTAGGGAGTGGGACAGGTGAAAGTAAGAAAAAGAAATGGCTTCTTCATCAAAATCTCCATTCATTTCTTGTCTGGAGAAGTTACATAACAATTGCCAGGTACTACAACACTTTTATGACATGTTGAAATTGATTTAGTGAAAGATTCATATTGTGTTGCCTAACATTAATTTTTACACAGATGGTTGCTTGGTGTATGGGCATCAGGTGTTTATATTCATCATGTAAGCACAAATATACATAAAACAGATCATTTTGAAAAAACAAGCCTATGATTTTGCAGTGCTACTGCAAAATCAAAATAAAATTTCTCCTGTCTTTAGTAGGCGTAGAAACAAATTTGTTGAGGACCGTATTCCTATAGGAAATAGATTTGCAAAAGTCCAGGATAATTTTAGTTCAATTGAATCATACTCTAGGAGGGAAAGATTAAAGTGTCATATTGTGTTTTTTCCACACAGGCTTTCTCCTAACAATCACTTTTTGATGAAGCGTCCAATTTAGTTTCAAAAATCTTTGATCAGGAGATTTGCCCAGCTGTTCCAGAGGAAGATGCATTTATGTAAGGATTACCTGTTGTTCAGTTCTTTCTGCTGTCTCAATCCAGAGATGGATAACTTTTAAAAGTAAGATGCATGTAAAACAGTCATTTTACTAGGTATACTCTAGTTCTTGTACAATTTCTGTTGTATCTCCCATTGTCACTGTTCATGCAGCTACTGATCATTTCAGGCAAATATTTTTTTGTCATCGATATTATGATTAGCTAGTTACAGAGTTGTATGAACGTAGCCTTCTTGTAGAAAATGTAGAATCAAGGAAACACAGAGTTATTGAACAATTTATGTTGGGAGAGACGTAAGATCATGGAGTCCAGCTGTCAGTGCAGCACTGCCAAGTCCATGACTAAGCCATATCCCTAAGTGCCATGTCTACATGTCTTTTAGATACTGACTCTTCCAGTTCTCTGGGAAGCCTGTTCCAATGCTTGACAGCCCTTTCCACAAAGGATTTTCCACAATATCCAATCTAAACGTCCTCTGGCACACCTTAAGGTCATTTTCTCTTGTCCTAACAAGATATGATCCTTGTCTGTAAAATGATATTAAGTGAGGGATCATTCCCTCCACATTGACAGTAAAGCTTGCAAACTGATCTTATCGTGCTGAAGTTACCAGGCTACCAGAGATATGTAGAAGGGACTGAAGGGTGTGGGGCTGTCAGGACAAGCTGCTGCAGAGGCTGCTGAGTGAAGGCTGGTTGCAGGAGTGCCCAGAAGTGCTCCAGCTGCAGGGCCCGGGCACTGCCGGCACTGCCACAGCAGGAATCCCCCTTTCCCTCCACCAGAGCATGGGTACTGGAGGCAGCAAAAGCATCTCCACCAGCAGCACCCTGTGCTTTCTACTTTCCTGCTTTGCTTTTCCCTTGCTCCACAAGGGTGCTCCTTTCTTTTACCTGTCACAAGGTCAACAACTCCTCCAAGCAGGCTTACCATGCAATTTTTCTACAACAGTGCCTGAAGTTTGTTTTCCCACCAAGCCCCTGAAAATAGGGTTAGAATTTGGAAATTTGCTCTGAAGAAATCAGGTGTCCAGTTTCTACTGTCCTTTCTTTAAGGTGCTGTCAGTCTCCATGAGAGCCAATGATCCCCCTTCCTGCCATTTCTAGGAACTCAGCGAGTCCCATGCTTGCCTTGCACCCACCTTACATGAAACTGAAATACACAGGCAGAATATAGCCCATAGCTTCAAATTTTTGGAAGACAGCCATTTTCTAGGAAAAATGTTCTGATAAATTAGTGTGTGTTGGGAATCTGATATTAGGATTTGTAATGCATCAGATTCCCAGATTTGTCTCCGAAAAGTAGGGAGGTCACAGAGGACATCATATATGTACATATGTATACAAGTATATGAAGGAAGGTCTGCATATATTTTAAAAATATTTGCTTGAAAAACTATATCTGCTTCTACTGAATGCTGGAGACACCTTATTTCTATCAAGATCTGTTGCAAACATGTTATTCAATATGGATATATAACATTTTTAGCAGGTAGCAGTACTTAGGAACATAAGAAAAAGCTCCTGGTTTTGGGTTTATGTGAAAATTTCTGCTGAATTCCTGCTCAAATATTTCAACATGTGCTATTTTCCTCTTAATCTCTCATATCATTTAAAATGATAAACCATTAAATATATATATATATATTATAAAATAAAGTCACAGAGTTATCTTCTGCAACACAATTAAAAGACAGGTATTTTTTATTCTCCTATCAGTCATGACATACTCACTGCCTACCTTTTATCTTTGGCCTTCCCTAATAATTGTTTTGCCCTGTACTTCCTGATACAATATGTGGTTTCACTAATTGAATATCTAAATTGCAGTAAAAAATTTACATGCTGTAGGCTCTACCTTCCAAAAATGCCAAATGTCATTACTTGAAATGACAATTGATGTGCAGACAAGAGAGAAAAAAAAAGGTGTTTTAATTACAGGACAAGGAAACCTTGTTCTGATCTGGACGAACTGTGACCGTCTGGGTAGAACAGAGTATTTGGATTAAACATAGATAGGAAATAAGGTCCTTCTCTCAAAAAATTAGCATCAAAAATATTCTTCAAGTTTCAGCTCCATTTGAATTACCTCTGCTGGCCATACAAGCATAAAATTGCTGTTTGTCTCAGTAAGAGCTGATTTTTCTCTCTCTATTTCACCTTAATCTTTTTACAGTGCATATTCAGTGACTAATTTCTTTTATAAATCCTAGTTTCCTAGATCCATGTGATTAAAGAGGAGAAACAGAATGAAAAAAACCCCACCCAACTCAATGTATCAGGAGCCAATTGACCAGCTTTAATGGTCATAGAGAACATCTTGCAAACAGTATTGATGTGCTGTCCAAAAGATAGGCTCAAATCTGATAGAAAGCCGATTTTTTTTTCAATATTTTTTAGCAAATCATGGTTTTTGTGGCCTAACTAGATATTCTGGCTGACCATGCTGAGTCCAAGCAAATCCAGTGTCAGAAGGCTGCTATTGAGCGGGGTAGGATTGTGAAGGGCTTGTGATGGTGCTTTAAATCTTCCTCCTTGGTGCTGGTGCCCAAGGTTACCTCTCCAGCGCATGTCTGAGAGACTGCAGGATGGGAGATAGAGCAGATCATTGGAAGGCATCACACAAAACACAAACCTGCAGAGCACTGGGGTCATGACAATGCTGAGCAGCAGCACTTTAGCCTTCATGTAACATCAGTCAGCTTGATGTACTGGGCTTGTTATGACATATTTTGAAATATAAGTTCCCTCTTAGTTTTCTTCTGCCATATCTGCAGTTTTAAGTAAATAAATGGGTAACAGCACAGGACATCATCAGCTTATTAATGCAAGTTCTATCCTCTGGCACCTCTGGTACTAGCTTTGACTATTATATACTCTGGCTGAAAAAAAAAAAAAAAAAAAAGAGAAGTATGGACCAGGATAAAATAAGATAAAAAGGGAAAGAACAGAATAGGATGGACATTAGGAGAGAAGGATGGTGACTGAATTTAGGATATTTCATTAGGACTCAGAGTGTCCAAGTGAGTTTCCCTTTCACTAATCACTATTTGCTGACGGCAAAGTGCTTAAGAATATCTGTGCCCCAGCTCCATGTCTTAAAATATGTTCTTTCTTCATTTCATCTAATTAGATTCAAGCTGTTCAAGTTAGGGGCTTTCTCTAGCTATGTATAGTGATTAACATGAAAAGAAGTGTGGTACTGAGTGCATTGGCTACATATGCACTAGTAAATTAAATAGTGACATCTATATCTTTAATAATACTATCTTCACAGAATCACAGAATCACTGGGGTGGAAGAGACCTTCAAGATCATCAAGTCCAACCCCTTCCCTAACACCTCAACTAAACCATGGCACTGAGTGCCACATCCACTCTTTTTTAGATACATCCAGGGGTGGTGACTCCACCACCTCCCCAGGCAGGCCATTCCAATACTTTATCACCCTTTCCACAAAAAACTTTTTCCTAATACCCAGCCTATATTTCCCTTGGCTCAGCTTAGGACTGTGTCCCCTTGTTCTGTCAGTTGCTGCCTGGAGAAAGAGACCAATCACCACCTGACTACAACCATCTTTCTGGAAGTTGTAGAGAGGGATAAGGTCACCTCTGAGTCTCCTTTTCTCCAGGCTAAATACCCCCAGCTCCCTCAGCCATTCCTCATAGGGCTTAAGCTCTTCTAATAGCAGTCACACGTGCAGACTTTATTTAAGCCTTTAAATAATGCTTAAGATAAAACTATATTGTCACAATCTACAGAAATCATAAATAAGACGAAGTATTGTCATAAGGCTGTATAGTATGCTTATATTTTTGTTTACTTTAGTTATACTTTTGTTACTCTTTTGTATAATTTTTGGTATATAACGACATATTTTATATATATATGTATAGATTTATATATTAAATTAATAATATGAAACAATACACCTTATATACAACCTCTTTTTTTTCCTGTCACAAAATGCAAAACTAGCTGTTTAGCTCTTATTCTTTTAAAATCTATAAAACAGTGCCAGTTAATCTCATTCCAGACTGTAAACCAGAATAGCTAGCTGCAAGTTGTAACTTCTACATATGGTACTTTCATATGTGTGGTTTGATTGGAATTGTATTTTGCTGTTTAATATTTATTAATCCACTGAATTTTTTTTCTGTCAATAAGATAGCACTGGACATAAAAGGAATATGTTTCTCCTTTTTGGTACATAAGACTTTGACTTACACACAATTACTAAAATTCTCTGATGTAAATAAACCTGGAGTGTTTCAAGGAAGATATTGTAAGAACTCCTCATTGAACTTTGTGCAGTCATCTGGGGAAAGAATTAAAATTAATTTCTGCCCCCTAAAAGCAGATTCTGGCACTTCTATCCACTTCTGGAAAAGAAGATTGTGTATAACTGTGGATTTGATTAGCTCATCTCTTTTTTTTTGAGTCAGGGACAGGGGAAATAATGAATGACTAATCACTTCAGGTTACTGTTTTTTACACTGAGGCTATTACAGAACCAATTAAGAAAGTCATACAGAAAGCTATAGCGATGTGATTATGTTAAAATGCTAATGCAGGGAATTGTGTAGAGATAATTATTCTACAGTACAGATAATTCCAACAAAGACTAATCAGAAGATGTATCAAACACCTAACAATCACAATTTTGTGTGAATCCCTTTTAAATGCTCATTTTAAAAGCTGCAGATATATTGTGACTTTTTAAATATTCTGGGCTCTTTCCTTCCTTGCCTTGCACAACATTGCCATGCAGTTTTCGCAGAAGCTCACTTCTCACTACATTCCTACACTAATCACAGCTGGGGTGTAATTCAAAGCATCTTTGGACCTTCTTTAAATTCCACCAGCTGGTAAGAGTTTTCTAGGGACCAATCTGGGACTGCAGGCAGCAGAGCACAGGCCATAGCTCAGCTGCTGAAGGGGATCACACCTCTGCATCCAGGGCTGCTGAATGAGAGACCAGCAGTAATAACAGACTTGCAGTAGCCCAGGTACAAAGGGAAAATGACAGACTGTAAATCGAGGTAGTGCTATGCCATCCTTTGCATCTGATTTCTAGGCATGGAGAGAGGACTGGAACAAACTTGTTTATTCTGTTATTATCAAATATGGCTACTGTGCTAACATCATATTTTGAAATGCAGAAGACAAGTGCTTGTCATGTGTGAGTGACTCCTCCTGACCTCCTGCACTGTATCTCCTTCGCTCCTCCCTTGTCACCTCTCTCTTCTGAGTCCTCTCCTCTGAAGCTGTGCTCAGAATAGGTCCTGCATGTCCCTGCCAGCAACTCATATCTTATCTCAGAACATATGACTCAGTACGATGTCTCCTTCTCTTTTTCATTATTTATACTGTATGCCCTACACAAAGTCGTGCTACTCAGTTCTGAAAACCTCAATGCAATTCAATTCGCATCAAATCAGCCAATTTTGTCAGCTTCTCCATCACCTAGGAGCTCTATATTCACTGACCGACCTCCCTGAGCATATCTGCTACCTTCCTGCCTTCTGTCACAGAAAAAACCCCAACACTGCTGCAGTGGTACTTTCAAGGAATTGACTGATTTGATATTTGATATAAATTGTCTATCGTTTTCCCTTTCTTCAGTGTCTGCTGACTATTTAACTGTTTCTTCTTAACATGCTTGATCCTCAGGGCAGAATCACTGGTCAGAAAGCATTTAGCATGCATGGACAAGTGCTTAAGTAATGATTATTACATTGTGTGGCTGCACAGAGCCAACATTTATAGTTCCTGTTTTATTCCAAAATGTGTTTTTAGATCAGTCCTTGAAAAGTTTCAAATAACAACATTTTCCCAACAAACAATGCTCTGTGAAATAAAATCTTTCAAATAAAACCTTTTAAGAGCTACTTTTTAGGATCCAATAATCAGTGGGCATGTCCTATGTAAAGGCAATTTGTAAAGCTTCTTAGCACCAGCCAAGCCCCTCTGAGCTCAACAAGGCTGCCGCATCCTGCTTGAAGTGTCCAACTGGAAATCCTTTTCTGGCTGAGCATGAGCCGTAGTCTGAATGGCTTCTGAGGGAGATATGAGTTGCAGCATGAAGTACAGTAACAACTTAATAAACACATAGAAAATTGCAGTCTTCTTTCTTTCTGAGGTCACCTAAAAAGATAAATTCTAAATATAATTAAGCCTTGATTTGACCTGTTTCATGGACTTTATCTTTCAGTAGTTTTTCCAGTCTTAATTAGTGTTTAGCATTTATGCAAGTCTGTGTGATTTAAGATACTGCATGATATATGAGCTCAACAGAGTCCTCAGCTGAAGGACAAGTATTTTAGTGAATGCAAGACCTGACCCAAAGGCTATTTGCAGCAGTTTGTCATTTAGTACAGGGAAGGTTAGGTAGGTTACAGTGATATATGATCTCTCATGCTCTGGACCTAACAGCACAGTTGAGCTGCTCCTGTGACTTTCATTAACCATGTGCAGCTCTTTTCATACACAGAGTAAACTGAAGATGTGACAACCCTTCTCTCCCCGTGACTGAGAGAAAAGTGAAAACTTCTGATAAGTTTGGTCAGTCCATCAAAACTCTGTGCTCAGTCCAAAAGCATGAATGCAAATTTCTGCTGAGTTTATTTTGCACTCATTCATTCGCCAAGGGGGAGAGAGGGGAAATCTTGGCGAGTGCTCCATGTGGAGCTCTGCCAACATGCTGTATTAAACAGTCATGCCGGTGCAGGAGCAGCCCAGGGAATGCCAGGGGAAAACAGCACCTGCAAGTGTTCTGCAAATGGCATGGAGCTATAGAAGGGGTGGGAAAAGGATGTAAATGGGCAAAATATGATGAAAAATGGCTAGCAGCCATAGGCAGGCAAGACATAGGGGCAAGCTTTTCTGCTTAAGGGGACAAGTTACTGGAACAATTCTTTTCTTCCTTTCATGCATACATAAGAATTAGAGCTGTTACAGTTTCAGGGAGTGAGAAATGGACATTTTTTCTAAACAAAGAGTATTCTGAAAAATGCTGCTTTGTTTCACATTAATACCATTTTCCCTCTCAACATTTTCCATCAGAAGACTGACTAAAAAACATAGAAAGAAAACCTGGAAGACAATTATTTTTCTCTAGCCAGCTGGACAGGTACCAGCAAGACCAAATAAACAATCATATCAAGAGGCAGTTCATAATGTAGTTTATAATCACATTTTCATCAATAATGTTTCTGGTTTATATTGAAAATCTTTTCAGTTGAAAAATTTCCAGCAAACTCTAAATATAATGTTGAGTGCCCAATTCTCCCTATAGGCTGGTGAAACTGTTCTGTGAAACTCAAATTGCCTTGCATAAAACTAAGCTGAATATCTGTTGTGTGCTACTACATCAGCTTGTGGGTTAATATATGAAATTCCTCATTAGTGGCAGGCCTTTTAAAGATTCTTCCAATGTATGGCAACAAGAGAAATAAATGTTCAGGTATGGATATGTGCAAAAAAAAGGAAGCAAATGCGTAGTAATCTTTCTTTAATGTCAATTTTATAATTCCTTCTCACCCCCAACCCCCCAGGTAACAGCTGAAGAGGGAGACCAGTTTTCAGGAAAAAAGCAAACTCAGTCCCAAAGGCAGAAAAATTCTAAGAGCTATAAATTAAGAAAATCAACAACCGGTTTACAGAAAGTCAAGCTATGTGCAAACAAAATTTATGTCCTTGCTTTCTATTCAGTCCATAGTGGGAATGGGCTGCCCCTTCTGACCCTTGCCTAGCTAATGTCCACTTCCACAGCAGGTTGGGAGGAATTGAGGAAAGCCATAGGACTTCTCCCATCCCCACCATAACATCCTCACCAGGGCAAGACTGAGAGTAGCATGTTGGCAACAAACGTTTAGAGATCTCTTTCTCTCCTAACTTAACACACGGGCAGCTGATACCCTCTGATATTAGCACTAATATGGATCTCTCTGGTGAGGCTCTGGATGGCATCCACAGGACAGCATTCATTGTTCCATTCAATCAAGTCATGTCATTGAGAGCATGAGTCAGGCACAATGTGGAGGGGCACATGCCAGCTTTCAGCCTCTTCCTACTGCATGACATCAACTTGGTTATGGAGCCGTGTTTAGAATCCCTTTAGTCCTGGGTAACACTTTTCTATGATGATTTTACTAAAGTGACTGAAATAAGCTGCTCTTGCTTCTTATTTCTGCAAGGCTGATTGTCACTAGTTGTGTGTGACCTTGCAGCATGCAATCCCTCCTTTGCTCTAAGATGCTGACTCAGTGCCAAGTACAGGATGAGTCAAATGCATTACTGCAGTTGCCTTAACTTCTTTAGCTTTGTAAAGCAGCTATTCCACAGTGCCTTTCACCCCCTCACAGCAGACATCTGCATTTCTTCTATATATAGACCAGGAAGAAAGGCTTTGAAGGAAGGAAGAGCATTGGCACAGTGAGCAGCTGCAGGAACTAACGCTGGGAAGCTCCCCTTTACATCACTGGCTACTCCCGATCTCTGCAGGGAGTCCTTGGCTGCACTGATGTCAGAGGGGATTGTAGCAGCACTGGTTGCACCTCTGTTTTTCCAAGATGTTGACACTTGTGGCCAGCAGTGGCCTGAGGGGTACTGGCTTTCACTTGTCTTGCATCAAGGTAAAGTTTTTGTCCATTTTTTTTTTAAATTTTAATTTTTTTTTTTTTTTTTAAACCCTGATATTGAAGCACATTAGGCAGCATGATTTCTAGATTCCTCCCCTGGCTCTGGTAATTCTGTAATTGTTACTTGGGATATACGATGCCCTGCTTATAAAGAGAGGACATATTCTTTTCATTCACACAGGGCAAGCCTAGGTTCTATAAAGTCTCTAGTGTGGGACTTTCCATGAAACAAATTCCCTGTGTACTGGACCAGAATCTCAGCTGAGAAACAACACTGGGTAGAGCACCCTGTAGCTGTGGTTATCTGCATCATTTCATTCAATGTGCCAATCATCCCAGCCAGGAACTGCCTTGGTGCAGCAGTGAAGTGTGGAAGTCCTCTCACAGAGTGCTGTCGTGCTGCAAGACCAAGGGGAACCTCCTCCACTTCCACAGCATTATTCTGGGGAGTCCAAGATTCTTTGTTAACGGAAAAACAATTGCAGTCACGGGAATCTGGACTATAACCGTGATGTTTCTTTTTAGATTCCTGCAAAAAGAGCTTGTATGGAGATATAAAAGACCATTTTACTGGTCTACCTAAGGAAAATTTAAAAAATAACACTTGATAGACAAGGCATTCATTTAAGAATGTTACCTGTAACCCAAACCAGTGAAAACCACTTCTGAAGTTTCTGAAAATTAAAATGTCTCTGTTTTACTGCACCAGTCATCCACATTGCTTTTAACATTCAAAAATTCTCTCAATTTCCTTTTCCAATTTGTGACATTTTTTACTATTTTCATAATATAGTTGTTATTTTTAACCTAAATCCTCAGGACAGCTTTACTGAGAAAATTCTAGCATACAGAACCACTTCATGAAATTAGAATGACCGTCAGGAAATAACAAATCTATAAGGCTTTAAATAATATATGATAGTTTCAAACTGCCTTTTACAGTGGAGTGATAATACAGATCATTTGGGGATTTAAGCCTCTAAATATTTTTCAAATTTTCAGCTTATGAAAAATGCAAATCAAAAATACGTCATCTGAGGGGGTTTTTTGCTCTCCAAAAGAAAATGATTTGGTGTTTGCCAGAACAAAAATTACCTTATCTTCAGATAGTTACCAGGAAAAAACAAGTCTAAATTAATCAGAGAAATTAATCCAGCAAATTTTTTTGGCACAAAATGTCACGCCTGTGAAACTGCTCTCTCTCATGACACCCAAGAGTGAAGCTTGGTGTCTCTGTCTCATGCTGTGTCACTCAAACCTGCAGAGCACTGCCCCAGATGTCACCTAGGAGGTCTGTTGCAGGTGGCTGCGCTGTGTGCTGTGGAAGGGGATGAGGTGATGGTGCTCTAGCACAGACCAGGGATGTCTTTTGAGGAAAGACACTGCCCAGCTCAGCACAAGGGACCTGGTCTATTCCCCACCTGCCTGCTGATGTGGGTTTTCACTGTAAGTGGTCCAAGGTGGTGTTGGAGATAAGAGGCTGGATTGGTTTTTCCCTTGATTCTGTTCGGGGAACTGGAGTGCTGTGCAGCAGGATCCAAAGGACCTGAAGGCAGCCCTCAGCAGCTGGGACAACTGCTGGTGAAGGTAAAGCTACCTCCAGATGCACAGCCAGCCTGTTGCCAAATGCGCTGACAAAGGAGTTTTCAGCTTTTCCTAACAGCTGTTTTCCAGGTTGCCAACCCTGAGACAAACCTTTTATCTCCAGGGAGCCAGACTTCTTGTCCATAGGGATTCCTCCCTTTGGTCCTATCTCTGCCTGGCCATCTTGTTTGTTAATATTCACTTGTAGAAGGGGCTGAGAGTCATTAGCTCCCTTTGAACTCACTATGAATAAAAATAATTTAGCATCACAAGCCTGAGATGATTTTGAGTGAAATCTGGCATATTTCAGGCAATTAAATGAATGGGGTTTTATTTGGTCTTTTGTCCAATTGATGCATAATTTTACCACCTGAATAGGATCCTTCTCTGTTCTTGCCTCTTTGGGCACATCCCCTGCTCCACTAGAAAGGAAGGACTTAGTGGTGAGGTAGAAATTGCTGCTTCAACTAAAAATTTCCTGATGTTTCCTAACAGCAGAGGATGCTTTTTGTGGCTTCAAATGCTCCTAGATTTTGAAATAAGCAGACTTGAGATTTCTGTCTGGTGTCTTTCTCAGCCTCAGTTTTGTGCATGGAATTTTCATAATCAAACAAATTCAGCTGTTTCAGAAAACAAGGCCTCAAAATAGAATAAAATTGGAAAAAGCATGGGGAAGCTATGATACAAAGAAATGGGCTGAAGTATAAGAGCCAGCAAAGAGAGTAAGTGGAAAAGTGAGTATGAAAGAAATATGTATGCCCAGATACAGAGCAGAGGATCTGAATTGAGTGCTAGCATGCTCATAAAGTGCAAATAAATTGTGTTGCCAGTTTTCTAGTATATGTCTAGGAGTTATTTCATTCAGTCTTTTATCAAACTCATGCAAGGTGACTTGCAGATACAAAGGGGTAGGCAATAAAAGAGCATTGTCTCATTATAGTTTCTTCCTGGTTGCATTTGGGGGAATATTAAATAATTGTTTCTTTTGCTAGGAAAACACATCTCTGCTCTAAATATATTAATTTTTTAAATCCGTTTAAGTGTCAATGGCTACCTGCTTTTTAAAAATAAAAATCATTTTAGGTGTGTAAACTATTAATTTGGTTTTAGCATGACTTCAGATATCTTGGGGACAACTCTAATATGCAGACTGCCTACAAGATTTGAAAAAGAGGGAACAATCACATGGAAGATTGAAAAATTCTGTTGAGAAAGATCTGAAAAGAGATTGATTTCTTTTTTCTGACTTAAAAAACCTTATGTTAGTTTTTTGTTTGCCATTTTCTCAATTATTAAGCTCAAAATTTTAATCTGAAAGCTCTTACCAAATTTTACTCCACAATATAATCTTGACAACTGTCAATGGCTGTTCTTAGATTAGTATTTTCTCTTAAAACCTCTTTCCCTCCCTTTACTACTATATTTTGTTGTCCTTTACATATTAATAGGTCTTTGTACTTGTATGGGTAGAGAAAGCTGAGTCCCATCCCTCATTACAGAGGAAATTCCTCTTGTTTATGTTCATATTTTACTTACATTGGAATATCTTCATGACTTCACCCCTTAGCGCAAATTCCTTTCTTCTTTTTTTTTTTTTTTTAATCCCTCATGGCATTGAGCAAAGTCATTTCACTCAATGTAGGGTTTCTGAGAAAGAAAATGATCCAAATATTTGCTTTCAAGAAAAAGCTTTTTATAAGAAGGAAGGTTATCTGAAAGGATATCTGGAAGGATTACTGTGAAAGCACCTGTAAAAACACCTGTGAAAGCAGACTAATTAAGTGATGCTTGTTAACTATGCCGTTAATGTGTTCTTGTGGTGGGCAGCACATCGACACTTCTAAAATAAGAAACTCTTTTCCTTCACTTTTCATTGTTTCTGTGTTAGCTAGACATCTTACAAATATAAATTTTCTTTTCACCACTCTCAGGATTTCTATTGATATGAAGGTACACTGAAGAGATCAGAAGAAACACGGGGTCATAGAAATTGCCAAGGAAGATTAAATCAGAGGTCTATGTAATTCATTGCCAGCAAAAGGTATTACACAATCTACAATCTTTAGGTAACTTTTCTTCCATGGAAAGTTGATGTCTGAGATCTAGACTGTAAAACAAACCGGATGAGAGCTGTGACCTCTTTTTTTGAAATGCTAGTCAACATATGAACAAACAGTATTTTTTTGTGAGGATATCTTAATGCACACATTTTTAAATATGAAAGCTTCTTGAAAGAAAGTATTACTTTTTTAAACATAAACTCACACATGTCATGGTTCATGCTGTCAAGAAAATGTCAGCTCCTTTCATTGGCATCTAGTGCTAGTTGTGTCTCATATTTTACATGAAAAACTACATGAAAAAATACAGATTTCAGTCCTTAGCATTTCACTATTTCTAACAGGAAAAAAGTATGTGGAAGCCTTTAATAAAGGCTGTTCGTAAATGTAAGGTCCATTACAGTTTTAACAGCTTGAAACATTTTTCCTTTCATTACTTTTGCATGTATTGCCTCTTGCACCTACAGGGTGGAGTACACAGTACAATTTTGTGATTTGTTGGAGAGAAGGATAAATTGAGGCTATGATACAGCTAACCTGGGAGAAAAAGCTGTTCTTTAGATGTAAAAAATTCACAGAAATTGAATCACTGCAATGTTCCCCATGCTTTCCATGTTTACCTCTAGATACAGAGAGATTTGTTTGAAAAAATTTTAAACATTTCATTTTGTTCATTCATAGTTTGGTTTTTTTTTTTAATACATCACTCCAAGTGTCTTTTGTAAAGAAGGTAAAAAAATTCAATACAGCTTTGATATTTAAGCCTAAATAGGATTTCTACTGCTTTCCATTTTGATTCAGGCACACAGCCTTTCCACATAGTAGAAGCAAATGTTCTAATAACAAAAATAGCCATTTTCTATACTCAAATTATTTTCTCTTTGTAGCTATCACTAACTCCTCTACCTTCTGTAAAGTTTGCTTAAGGGTTTCAAAAATTAATAGGAAGACATAAGAGTCTGACAGACAAATATGGACAGCATATTTAAGTAAATCACTTTGTCTTCAGAAAGGAAGGGATTAAAAAAGCAGATTTCATTTATCTTAAGAAGTAACTCACATAACCTGTTGTGTTTGGTATCAGTTCTTATTCAGGAGACATACTTACATACAGGACAGCATTTTACTGAAGTGTACCTCCTGAATTTTGCATGCTAAATAAACTAAAAAATGCCTCACAAGTTTTTGGGTTTGGTGGATCCCTGAGAAAGAGGTGATTCTCTTCTGCTGGCAAGGCATATGTGTCACATTTCAGGCAAGAGTATCTGTACATGTTTTAGTTATCTATTTATCTGCTTGCCAGAAAGAACAGATGATGTTAATCACAGCAATGATGGAAGAGACCATCCAAAAAGTCCACATGGCTTTTGATAAAAGCATGCTGGATAGTGTTTTAACTTCAAGGGCTTTGTTGTTGTCACAGATCCCCACAGGGATGCCCCTAATACAGCTGCTCTTTTTCACAAAGTATTGTATATGGTACACTAACACTCTTGCTGTTGTTTTTTCATATATCTTTTTCTATTTTTGTTCAAATGGGTTACTAGGAACAATTTTGCACAACCCCCAAAATGTGCCACCCATCCAGAATGTGTCAAATGCCTTGCTCAGACAAACTTTGCTGGCAGTACTAATTGGGCTGTCAGAGGCACTAACATTTTCATGGTGAGTGCAGCAGAGTCCAGCTTCACTGGAGAGTGGGACTGTGGCCACTTGGAAGGACTGGCATAAGGCTGGCTGGAGCGGCTGAAGGGCATCACCCCTGGATGCCCACAATTGCCACTGAAAGAAATTAACACTGGTTTAATCCCAAATTAATAATGTGGAGGATATCACCTGCCTGGGATGAGGGAACAGGTGTGGATGTGTCAGAGAAAGGAAACTTTGAGGATTTGGAATTCACTCAGAAACCCATCACAGACAGGTGGGAAGATAGAACACTGTAAAACTGCAACTCAGTTACTCCATCAAAATTCCATCTCCTTCTAAAGAAGAGGTTTAATAAACAATCAATCTCTCTGAGGAATCTTTATTCTGATTTGTGATTATACTCAGATAAAATTGACTTAGAAACTGTGTTGAATTGTGATGTTGAAGAATGAAACTTGGTATCACAAAAATTTCACATTAGTCCAAAAAAAACCCTCATTAAGAAGAGTTGCAGAAGGAATTTTTGATCAAGCTAGTCTAGTGGAAGGTATACATGCCCATGACAGATGTGTTAGAACCAGATGATCTTTAAGGTCCCTTCCAAATCATTCTATGATTCTATGATTCTATGCATTTCATGGTACCAAATGACGGGAAAATGAGATGCCAGACAAAATTCAGTGGTTAAAAAGGCAAACTAATACATTTGTATTGTGTGTGTAGCTGTGTTGGTTGCGCAGAAATTGGCGATCCTGAAACACTACAGTAGTTTACACTAAAGAATAGTCATGAAAATGAGCTCTTGCTTAACAAGAGAAATGGATGCAAATAGCTGTGTGTCAAATGTTGGCATTATCTTAGTGCTCAGGGCAGTTGAAATAGCATAGAAATGGCAGGAAAAAAGGGATAATAGAGGAAACTGTGCCTCTGTGTATTTCTGGTATATCTACATCTTAAAATATTTCTTGCTGTGTCACTTCAAATGAGACCAAGTAGAATTACAAGTTTTTCAAAGAAGCCGGGCAATGCCCTTCCTGTGAGGTAACTACATAAACTGGAACTCTTCAGGTTGAAAAAGTAATATTGTAGAAGGAAAACATTATTTAAGTCTATAAAATTGTGAATTGCATGTAGATGCTGAACATGAGACTGATTATTCATTATTTTTCAGGATGTAAGAACTAGGAAGGACCAAATGAGATTATTATTATGTGGTCTAAAATAAACAAAAGGAAGTACTTTTTCAAACAAAGCATAATTCAGTTGTGAAACTCTTCACGAATGTCAAAAGTATAAGTGGATTCAAAGGCAGATTGAAGATTTTCAATGAAAAATCCATCAAAAGCTATTAAACAGAGTGAAGTGATTACAACATACAGCTCACAAAATCTCTGAAATGCAAATTCCTGGGAGTAGCAAGGGTACAAGTTAAAGTATCATTCTGTATTTGCCTTGTTTCCATGACTTCTTCCATAAGCACACTTTATATATTCTTGTCAGAAATGGGATGCTGGAGTAAATGCACTTTTGAGCTGATCCTGCACAGCTGTTCTGCGTGTAGTATATAACCCAGATTTCACTTTAGCCAACAGGGCAATTTCATTGATTTTAATGGGACCTGAATTAGGCCATCAGAGAGAATGAGCCTTCCAATCCCATGTTTTGCTGAGGATGTGAAAACTAAACTTGTTAGAATGGTAAATGCAAATTTGAAGGAAATGACAGTTGCCCAAACCACAGAGTGCATGGAATTCAGCTGCAAAGAGAGACCACTGTAGGGATTTATTTTAAAACTGTGTGTAAAACCTCCAAGTTTATGATTGATCTATTCTCGAATTTAAGTGACTGGTCAGCTGACTGCTTTTGCTCTCTTGAGTGGTAGTTGGTCATCTGAGCTTGTAAAATGCATGGTCAGTTCAAGGTCAGCCCATAGTTTTATGAAATTAGGATGAGAATAGATATGGCCAAACTACAAACATGTCACCTCCTTTTTCCCAAATTATTTGCTTTCCTGAGACACTCATTAGTAAACGTACAATTAGATCAATATTATTTGATTTTCTTTACTTTTAGAGAAAGGACTCTTAGAAAACAAGTCATGTATTTCCAGACAGAATATGTCCTTAAAAAAGAAAGAAAATAAAACCAGACCAGAATACTTATTTTAAGAGTGCAACCCACAAATTTATTGCTTCAGTCATACTACTATGAGTAAGTTTGTTGCTTAAGACAAATTAAATTCCAGTGATGTACTAGCATGGATAAACATATAATTGATAAAAAAAATTCTTATTTGAAAGAACAGTATTTGCAATTTCTAGGAAGTGTTGATTTGCATATATAAGCATGTTCTCAAGACACCTCTCATGCAAGGGTTGTAACATTACACTTCTGCATGAGATTCACTGTATGCTACTTGGGGAGGAGGAAAAGATTCCTTCCACTGCAGCACCCTAAAATGTGAAAAGCAAAGCAGGTACCTAGTGTAGGAATTTAGTACTAATTTAGATGCTCTATGGTAATTACAGATACATGCACGATGCTAACAGCTTTGAAACAGGAATGATGGAGGATTCGCACATTTACAGAGCTGCAACAGTCTGGGGCACCACAAAATGCACTAAGGACATATATTTGAGTATTTGATTACTTCCCTAGGTTTCAAGTGTAAGTAAGCTGTAAGGGCTCTCTCAGTGGAGAGTAACAGATATGTTCCAAAGGTAGTTCATCTCAGCCTGTGGCATCATTTTCACATAGGTCACTCCTGTCACTTGTGGAAGGTTGCCCTTCTCTACAGAGAGAAGATTTTAATGGGTAACTGACTAATTCAGGCTTGACTCCCAGTTCTTCTTCAGCCAGTTCCAAGAGAGGTCAGTCCTGCAGGGGTATCATTACACAATTACAAAGCAAATGCTAGTGATACAACTTTTTTTTTTTTCCCTAAGCTCACAACAGGGTCTAAGGACTTAATGTGAGGTGGGAATGGAGTAAGAGGACTGAAGTGACTTAACCTAGCCCACCTGATAGGCTATCAGCAGACCTAGCAATGCAGTCTGCTTGAGAACAGCTAAATATAAAAGCTAATTTATTCTAATAGTGAATGGTTAGTAACCTGGCTCAAAACTGAGATGAAGTTAATTAGATTTGTTTCATGTTTCATGGTTAGTCAAATATTAACTGTAACGGATATAGATGAATGAATTAACATTAAGATTCACAAAGATGTTTATTATAAACAAATTGAATGGGAAATTGGAGCAGTAGGTTTTACCTTTATTGTCTGGACTTACTGGGGAGGTGTCAATATAAGTCACCTCAACCACATATCATAATGAAGAAAAAAAATTCATTACGGTCAGAAGGGATTTTATTAACTTTACTTTGGTCTTCCAACACTCAGTAGAATATTTTTATAAGGAGGTATGGCAGGATTTCTGCACTCTGGGAACACCCTGATGGCCCAAGTACAAAGGAAGCTATTTTTTTTTTTTAATTACATCCTATGAAAATGAATAAGATAAGTATAAACGAGAAGAGTATTTCTACATTTCTCTGAGTAAGAAAAACATATTCTTCAGTTTTACATTGATTAGTGGTCTTTGTTTTGAACTTTTGTATTTTAGTACATAGAAAGATATTTTAAAAAAACCTCTTTATTTTTTAGGAGAAAAGAAAGAGAAGGATGTCTTTGAAAATGTAATGTTTTAAACAGTGTATGCACATACAAACCTATGCTGTGTTTGCAACAGAAAAAAAATTATTTACTATGCATAGAACTTGCAATATGAATATGCATGGAGGTGATATGTACATGAGAAAAGTGTTAATACTGCCATCTGAAGTTCCAAGAGGTGTCAATATGATATCTAAATGCAGTATGTGCCATATTTTTATCAATTCAGGGTTCACTAAATGTATTCTTTGAATGGATTCATACACTGCTCAAAAAAGGACAGTATAATCTCATTTCTCATATGTCTATATATGTTTTTATTTACCTGTACTCGGACGTGCAAACTTGTATCTTATGTATCACCAAAGAAAATCATGTAGCAAAATTAAAACCCATGAAAAAGAAAACGTGGCTTTTATTTTCTTATTCCCTTTTCTCTTCGGGAAAAAAAAAAAAATCCTGTCTATAAATTTAGTAATTTTGAATAAAATAGCCAGTCAATGCAAAACACTTTAGATAAAAATTTTGAAAATCTTCTGCAGAAACCAAACTATGGTCTATATTCTGTAAACTTAATTAAAACTAAAACCAACAATAATTTCACCAGTTCTAAAAGCTGAGTTGAAATATGACATGACACATTCCTTTTGAACTTGAAACCTGAAGGCTAGAATCACTCTAGAGTTCCCAATAGGCTGCAAAAATCTGAACAGCAAAAGTGTTGGCTGTCCTTTACTTCTTGAGTTTTCCAGCTGTTGAGCTCTTCTGGATCCATCTGTCCTTCTTGGCAAATGTTTGGCATTTAGATGCCTCCCTGGGTGATAGATTGGTTTCTTATGCATCTGGAGTCTCCCTGAGTTGCTGATGCAATATCTCTATATCTTTAAAATAATTTTATGTTTATACATTCACATTTGTACAAACACACAGTTCTTAAACTCAGTTTTTCTGCAAGCCCAGAAACCCATATGACAGCACACCAATAATGGACTTTGCCAGCTCTGAAGAGAGAGTGGAGCTCCTGTGCTGTTCTGATGCATCAATATGTAAGTACCCGATTGACAGCTGGATTAGTGCACAGCATGCATTTTCTTCTTTCTGAGTATTTCTTTTGTAAATTCAAGGGTAAATGTCAAAACAATGCTGTAAAACCAATTAAGGAGAAAGAAAACAAGATTAGAGGTGCTACTTGAATTATTTATTGTTGTTCACTGTTGCCAAGTCTTTAAATAAGTACTTAATAGACCTTACTGTAACTCTCTGAGCAATACAGTAATTTATTTAATGCACAGTTCAGCAGTTTCTTAACATTCAACTGAAATAGTCCATATAGTATGTTCTGTGCCTTTGTGACACCTCCTAAACTTGGACTGTTCACCATTTATGAGAGTCCTCATGCAGAGCTACATTCATTAATCTCATTCAAGAATCTGATATTATTAAACAGGTATTCATCTCTGAGGAGGGAAATATCAAAATTTATTGACCAGAAAGATTAATTCTGACAAATTTAAAGCCAACTGCAATATTTATTGTGATGGGAGATAAATCTCATTATTCAGGAAAATAAGAAGCTACTATGTATATATGGTTATTTATTCTTGGTGTTTTAACCAGAAATATCTGGAAATCACTCCTCCATGGATTTGAATTTCAGGTATATGACCTTTTCATTGATATTAATGTGATAAAGTGGGAAAAAAATATTGATAGGACTGGGGAAAAACGTCTTTCCTAACCCTTACCCACCAGCATTTCTAGGGAATAGAGTCAGAAAGCATTTGCTTTTAAGAAGGAGCAGACTAGTCAACATAGCTACAGATTTACTGATTTGTGGTCTGCTAAAACCAGGAATCTTGAAGTGCAGACACAGCTCAGCACTGTTCAGCAGCCTCCCGAGAGTCTTCACAAAGGCTGTATGTGAATCTTGTGGGTGTGAAGAGGGCAGCACACCCATGGGTTCCTGGACAAAGCTGGGGCACACACCTCCTTATGGGACACATAGGATCCATAATTTCACACAAACAGTGCCAGCAACTGTCCACAGCTACAACAGGAGCCATTCCCATTCTCCTGCAATAGAACTTGTTTCTTATCCATTAAACCATTCCATTTGTAAACTATTGCTTATATAGGACCTGTGGCTAAGATGTGATGCAGGAATCCAAACATTACATATTCTAGATTTAAATTATTTCTCCACATCACACAGATGATAAGTTCATTAGGGATTTACCCTCCACACTGCCATGGAAATCAGCCCGTGGATATGGAGAATGCAGTATCTGTGAGGACCTCAGGTTGTATGGTAGATTTCCCTACTCACAGCCAACAGAAGGTCGTGAAGGGGAAGAAGTTCTGGGTTTGAGGGAAGATTATTTCTGATGCCCTTATCTGACTATTTGAACTGTCGGTGTCTTACTGTTTAAGCATTTGGGCTGAGATCCAAATCTTTACCTGTACATGTGCCTGCTTGAAAAAATAGTGTCAAACACTCATTAGCAGTAACCTACTACTTTTGAAATTGACACCATTTACCTACAGGAAATTGTCTTTTTGAAATAGTACTTTGTACTGAACCATTCTGAGATAATTGTTCCAATTAAAAAATACGTGGGGCATTGCTGTGCACCTCAGGATGAAAACCTTATTGTGCTGTGAAAGAAGTCAATAGGGGTTCAAAGTATTCAGCCACCTGCAGAACTGACGCTAGAGAGCCAAAAAATTTGTTATTCATGCTGTAAAAAGGAACTGTTATACAAGCAGATACGGTGTCTAAAAGGATGAGGGTTTTAGCTTTGTTTCTTCTCCCCACCCCATCTCCTCTTCTCCCAGCTTCCCAAAAAAAAAAACAAAAAAAAGTAAC
>WBMY01003412.1:825896-873174 GCA_013397315.1 Donacobius atricapilla
TAGAAAAAGAAAGGAAAAAAAGAAAAAATAAATAAAGAAAAAAGAAATGATAAATTTCTTGTCTTTGAGTATTGCTGAGCTCTACATAAATAGGAATATGCTCGCTGTAGGGAAACAGTGAGTTTCAACTATTCCCATTAAAATGCTAATTACAGTCCTTTTATAGATCCACTGTAGAGGATTTGGGGAACAAAAATAGCACCCAGAGATTATCACTGAAAGAAAAAAAAATCAAAGAAGAAAACATGACATTAAAAAAAAAAAAACCACAAAAAACTTGCTTCTAAATTTAGAAGCCCACTAAAGTGAGCCTAACCATTTATTCTCCCTGGAGCTGCTCCATATATTAAACTGATACTGAGAAATCATGAATTCTTGTACTTAAAAGAACAGCTCACAATTTGGATTATTGTGGTTCCATAGATTTTGTGTCGTGTCCAAGCTGTCACTGACAACTGGAGAGAAAGTCTTCCAGTCCTTACTACATAGAAATAAATACTGTGGGGAAACAGCATTAAGCAATACAATCATAAAATTACCTGTTATTAAAAACAGAGCAAAACTTTTTTAGAGGGAATATATTACTCAGCTGTAAAATAATATGTTTGCCATTCACTCTAATGTTTCAACATTATGATTCAATCTTCTAAAAAGCTGACATTGAAAATAACGGTGTAATAAACCAATTTATCATAATGTGTAAAAGAAACTACTGGAATAAATTGGAATAACCTTTCAAAAACTAGCAGCTTTTAAAAGTATTAATTTCTACTCCAGATAATTGGAAAAGACACCTGGGTGGCCAAGCAATATTTTTGATGGGATTGCCCTGTCAGGGACTCAGATTGTCTTCAGAGTCAGGAGCGATCGTTTAGCACTAAGTGACAGTGAATCTTGCAAATGGGTCTTCCTGGATGCTGTTTGCCATAAATTACCAAACTGAACTCCCCTTCAAGGTCAACCATAAAAGAAAGCACATATCAAACTGCCTTCACAGAAACCCAAAGTAGTCTTCAGGTATCATGTGAGCAGGTACTGGTTATGTTGGATCCTATACAAGTGACTTAATAGACACACAACATAAATTATTATCAAACTTTGAAGATATTCTTGGGAACTAAATAGCAGAAGAACATAATTGGAAGTTGTTGTTCATTCGAGTAAGGGCTAGCACAAGTTTCTTCCCATTACAGAGCAGTATGTGCAATGAAAGTAGATTAATACCATGAGAATTGAAGACATCAATATTTCAAAGCACACATGCAAAATAGCTTCTTAAAGGAAAGTAAGACATCCCAAGTCTGTCAGCTTCTTTTACCTTTTGCCTTTCACAAAATCTCTTGTCATTTTTTTCTCCAGACCACCTGTGTTTACATAAGCATTGTTAGTTCCAGTGTTTCTGATTTGAAGTCATAGTTTTAGATTAACTAAAGTTTAGTCAGTAAGGTTTATAAAAGCAGTCACTAGTGGCATAAAACTGTGCTACAAATGTGATTTTAGTGCTTTTTCCTCTGAGAGAGAAGGAATGGTTATAAACAATCTGATGTCTTGAAATGACAGGAAGTTCTTTATCGTGTTTATTGTCATCCCTTTGGATGACAATATGGAAGCTGTGCTCCAACAGTAACAAACATTAATTCACATTAAAATCAAGTGTAGGCAAGATTTATGACCTGGCCTCTTTTGTGGTATCTGCATTTAAGCAGAGCTCTCTGTCACTTTGCGCTGGAAAGTCTGGACTGATGGTGTCTTACGGATCACTGTCTTCAATGCTGTTTACTTGAACTTCTTTTGCCACAAAGGCAGAGAAGTCATGCTCAATACCCTGTGTTTTCGGAAAGGCAAGGAAAGCAGGAGGGTGTGAGGAGGCTCAATAAGTGGCACAGTGCAAGCAGCACCTGCTGCAGGGACACCAGCAAGCCCATGGATGCTATGGTGCCTGAGGGAGCACCAAGGATCATAGAACTGTAAATTTTTTTAGGTTGGAAAACACCTCTAGGATTGTTGAGTATAACCATTAACCCAGCACTGCCAGGTGTACCACCAAACCATATGTCCAAGTGTCACATCCACACAACTTTTGAACATTTCCAGGGATCGAAATGTTATTCCATCCATTCCATGGATGTTTTTCTACCACTTCCCTAGAAAGCCTGCTCCAATGACTGACCACCCTTTTGGTGAACTAATGGTTCCTAATACCCAACCTAAGCTTCCCTGGTGCAACCTGAGGTCATTTCTTCAGTCCTGTTCCTAGTTACCTGGGAGAAGAGGCTGACCCCAGATCTCTACAACTTCTTTTCAGGAAGGTAGGTTTGCCCTGAGCCTCCTTTTCTCCAGGCTGAGCAATCCTCGTTCCCTCAGCTGCTCCTCATAAGACTTGTACTCTCAACCCTTCACCAGCTTCATTGCCCTTCTCCAGACATACTCCAGCATATGAAGGATGCTTCAACCCTTGAGGTGTTTTGGTTCATGTCATGCACAGGGATGTCACAATCCTATTATACCCTTCACACTGTACCCTTTCTACTTTACTGAAATGTATCCTCATGCTAAAATGTTTTCAAACAGTTCTGTGTTGGTGTGCTGCAGCCTATTGGAAATCTTTCAGGAGCTGCTGCAGTGCACAGGGCAAAGCTTCAGCTAATGCAAACTGCTGACATTTTTTTCAGAAGCCTCTCAAAATGAGAAATTTATCTTTGCATATGTTATACTCTTTATCCTTAAAGTGGCAACAGACTTTATGTTAAAAATAACTAGAAATAAAAGTTTGAGGATTTATGGAGTGAACTCCAGCTTAACTATGCCACCTCACCCAAATATTCCCAACAGCATTCCTGTCATAACTGTGTCATATTGTGTAGTATGAACACAGAGCTCCTTTAAATTAAACTTTTGATAGTTTTACAACAGTTTTGTAAGAGCCTATGAAAGGATAGAAACTTTACTGGACAAAGCAAAGGTTTTTGAACTCCTGTGGTTACCCATATGAATTAGACAACTTAGAAAGTTTCATACCATGTACATACCTTTCTTTGCTCCGCAGTGCTGCTTTCCTCCTTCCCTCCCTGTACAGTGAGCCAGTCCTCCTTGTGCTATGATAATACTTTTGTGTCTGCTATGACCTCTGGAACTGAATAGCTGTTTCATATAATTGCAAAGCTACCCACTTTTTCCCACTAGCTTCACCTCAATCCTGAGAAATGAAACAAAGAGAGATTCTCCTCACAGCCGCTCTTCAGTGAGCTCAGATGTCTGAGCCACAGCCAAAACTAGGTCAAACAGCCTGTTTCCACATCACATACTGACCTCTTAACAATTTTGCTCTGTGATATTCCTAGTGTGTCTTAGCACAGACATTTACAAGAAATGAGAGGAATAAAATCCTCTCCAACACTTTCTCTGCTTTTAAAATAAATTGGTGACATAGTTTGAAGTTCAGTCTAAAGATGTGCTAATTATACAGGGAAAAATCTAATTAACTGAATCAGGAAACCCACAGCAACTATTGTCACATTCTTGTATGACAGAAGCATCAATCTGGCAGTCACTGGAGCTTACGCTCAATAACTGCCTGAACTCAGATCCTTTTTCATCAAGACCTGCAAAGTTAAAATGAGATACCAGCTATGACAACAGTTCAGCTTCACAGGCCATATTGCATGAAGCAGCATTTCCTTCTCTCTCTTTTTTTTTTTTTTACTCTAAAAAAAAATAAATATATAAGAAACCTCCCAAACAAAATACACTTAACATACTTGTAGGTTGAAAGTGTTGAAATGTTATGAAAATGACATTCCCTGAGAGTGAAAGGGGATGAATTTTTAATATAATGGAATATATATCGTTTTGTTTCTCCAGCACTTAATATATTGCACTGAAAAAACATGGAATTCCTGGTAGAAGATAATGGGACATTAAAAGACAGAGTGAGAAAATGCCAGGAAAACAAAATCCAATGTATGTAGGAGAGATGAAATTGCACCACTGATAAAATTGATCATTTCTGCTGTAATTTATCTCTCTCATCAGTCATTACTCTGACTACAGGAAGAAGTTGAAATATTATGGACATTTTGAAGGCTCTTCCTTCTCCAAAAGTATCACTAAAAATAGGAGGAAAAATGCTAGTCTCAGAGGGAGGGAAAGACACACAACTTGTAAACTGTAATAATTTAAATAAGTTTGGTACATATGTCTTTCCAAAGCTTTCAAATTTAGAAGGTTCATCCAAACAATCCCTGGCATAGTTAGCATTGCTGATTTAAGACTAGAGGTGGCTTTTAGGGAATGTGGGATTTTTTGTTTGTTTGTTTGTTTTAACCAGCTGATATAGCTAGAATGAGTTTTCAGGCCTAAAAGACATTCAATACACTTAATGGTGTGAAAAGAATGATACAGGGCAACACAGTGTTTGGGAGAACACAAAACTTCCTGCAAGGCTGATGAATGTGTATCTGATATCCATGAATTAGTGAGCTAATGTGCAAGATACACATAAAGAAGAGACTATCAATGAAGCAGTAAATTCTCAGCATTGTTTGACACAAGAACTAACAAAAATCTGAGTCTGGAATGCTGCAGCATTCCCAGTGGAAAGGCGAGATCTGAAATAAAGGTCAGTCTGTGGCAAGGAACACACAAGATGTTAGGTAGGATATGGCATGCAAATGAAGATTGGGCAAAATATTGAAATAAAATCAATGAAAATGAGACTGGCTAGGCAAGATTTTTCAGGACTGATACAATGGCAAGGCAAAAAACTTGCTGCAAAATGAGGTGAACTGTTTGACTGAGTAGCCACATCCTTCCACAGAAAATGTAATGTATAACATACATTTGGTCAGCAACATTTCACTTGGTGTTACACTTCAAAAGACTCACCCACACTTCCTATGAAGAAGCTGAAATGATATAGCCTGGTTACTTATCTATGAGGCTTCACTTAAGAAAAATAAGGATTATAAATCAGTTTCTGAGTGTGTCTAAATCATAAACTCATTAAACAGGTAATATCAGAGATGGATTTAGGTGTTTTATTTCTACTAAGACATAGTAAGCAAAACAGCACAATAAAAGAACACAAGTATACATTCCATAGATTTGGGCAGTTTTTTGGATAATGTTTTATAGAAGACACTATCACAGACTTGGTAGAAGACACTATTACTGTGAAGACTATCACAACAGATTCAGTACCACTTGCTGCACTTTAAATACCTCATGTATTACTCACTCAGCTAAAAAAAAAACTAACTGAGGAGATACTAACTTAGATGTGCTAGCAGAAAGTAAGGTTGCTGGTCTGCCATGAAAAATACTTTGCCACAGCAATGGAGTCTGAGTTATTTGTAAGGAACAAATATATATGACTTAATTTTATAGGTGAAAGATATAGTACAATGATCACTAGCATAATAAATCATTATTGCCATCCTTTCCTTCACTATTTTTCTTGGTCTGTATGAAAAAAAAAATCAAAATGAGTATGTAGGTTGTCTCACAAAATCCTCTTTATCATTTTGTCAAGGCTACACTTTTATGTAACAAAAGACAGTATCAGTTTCTTTGGGGTTTAGATTATAAATGAACAATCCCCTTTGGATCATATTGGATTATCAGCTATTCTCCAGAACCTGGGTTCTGAGAAGCATGAAACTCTCTTACAGTAATTTTTAAGACAAATGATGACTTTGCTGCCAAATCCCTGGTGCACAGAGTAGCTAACACTCGGTACCCAAGACATTGCTTTCAGGAGCCACTTCTCACTGTGAACTCCAGGACAACAGTTCCTCTTATTTACAACACAATGAGTAAATAAATGGATATTAATGAAATGTTTGCTTTAAAACAGTGACTTCTCTAGCAACCTAGAAAGAAAAGAAAGCCATTAAAATCCTTCCTTAATTAGATAAAAGAAACCTGATCCTTGCTCTATGGGCTTGAGCCCAACATACCAATGGAGGATAAGATCAAATAATTTATTAATTATAACCTACTTCCTGATTTCAGGGCAGGTTTTTGCCAGTCATCAGCAAACCTACAAGTTATCATTTGAGTAATCAGCTAGAGAAAAGTTTATGTCCAAGGAAGTCCATTCCCCCGCCTGCAGTGATTACAATGATACCATTTTCTTCAAGGTAACAAGGCCATTAATCAATATAGGCAGGATTCCTCGGTCCTTAATGAAGACTTAACTCTTAATTCCTTGTATAAGAGCTGTTAACTTTCTCCAGTAATGCTTACTGTTGTATCACCTCTCTCAGGATCATTTTTTTCACAGAGGAATTTCCCAGGAGATCATTTTTGTAGAGCTTTATGCAACACATTAAATTCATTCAGCATTTACCATATTTACTTGTGATTTTTTTTTTTCCAATGGGAAGACATAATTATGAATCTCAACATAACATTGAAACATATGTAGCAGGTGTCTTTCAAAGGAACTAAAAGCTCATTAAAAGAGTGGAAGTAAAGTTTAGCTGCAGTAATGCTTGTTTTCTTCTAACCCATACAGAGGGAGAGGGGGGAAGTTGAGAGACAACTTGTCTGGTTGACTAGCAAGTGTCAGTAGAATGTATTGCTGTGGGTCTTAGGAATACACAGAGGTGGATTCTTGCAGCAATACCTCTTATCTGAGATTTTAAGGACTTCAGTATTTAAATAGCTAAGTTGGCCTTTTAAAGGTGTCATCACATGTATGTTCTGCTTTACTGTATTTTGTGAGGTATCTTCTCTTCTTGTTGCCCGGGTATGTTTTGGAAACAAATTTTAGAATGTATCCTGTAGAGAAAGGTCTCCTGTTACTGACATTTGTCAGTGCCTTGGCATTTTCATTTTGGTTAGAACTGTTCTTCCCTGTCCTGATGAAATAGAGGATAATGCATCACAGATAGACAAGAGCTGTGGGGTTTTAAAAGAAATAGGCATGTCTGTGTACAGCGAAGTCAGTGACAGCAGAAATACAAAGCCGGTTCCATATCTTCCCCATATTGCCAGTGAACAGGCAACAAGGACCAGCCACCTTCTTTCATCCTGTTGTCAGACAGATCCAGCATGTTCCCACACGAGGTGGAAGAGACAGCACAGCCCCTTATCCCTAGAGGGGCCTGCATTTCTATGCATAACATCTTTAAATGCCCATAAGTATCTCAGAGACTGTGATGTGTGGTTTATTTTCATTCATAATTTTCCAGGATGTGAAGACAGGCTGGGTGTTTTCCTTCAGTGTTCTCATAAGAAATGTTACGTTTGAAACCTGATGGAGCCAAATGACAGTCATGAAGGAATAAGTTTTAGCAGAGATGCGGACACATCAGCTCTGGAGTCACTCCCAGGGCACACTGAAACTCAACAGAAAAAGTCAGAAATGGATATAAAGGGAGCCACTGGGAGTAATAGCTAGTGTACTCAGTGAACAGCTATGAGAAATCTACTCAGATCTTCCAGAACATCGCAGAGTTATGGAGGTGCATCCCTGTGGGGAGACAGATTGTGGAGAAACAGATAGCGACTGTGCTGAAGGCAATCCTGCCTTAGATATATTGAAGCTATGTTAATTATCTGAGAGTGGGAACAGCCTCGCCTTCATGGCTGTGGATGTGACAAAGAGAGAGTTAGCTGGGAGGGAGTCAGTTGGAGTCTGTTGGCCACGCTGTGAGGAGGAAGGGACAGGAGGTTGTGCAAGGGACAGAAGGGGTAAGAAACCATATGAGGGATAGCAGAGTCCCGGGTCAGTCTGGATGGAGCTGAGCACACTTCCTTGGTCAGTGTGTGAGGAAGAGCTGAAGCACTGAGTCTACAGACTAGCTGCTGGCATAGATGGACAGACCCTGAGAGCTGTATGGAGCTGCCCATGGGAGACTACAGAAAAAAAGTATGAAGGACTTTTAGATAACAAGGTGCTGATGCTTGAAGCCTTCTGATGTTTTACTGAAGTACTCTGAGTGTCCTGGCCATCTTGACAATGACACATTTCCACAGCACCAACCACTCCCCCAATGGGAATGTCTTCAGACCTTCACAGTGAAAAATCTGTCACATCCCAATAAGGCAATATTTTTGTTTCTATTCTGATTTTTGTTGAGAAAGTTTGAGATTCAATTTGGGTTTGTAGAAAAAGATTACTGTTGAACTTTCCTTCAATTCAAGATTGACATTACTATTACAAGTATTTTACTAATAAATGGGCAATCAATTTAAAGCAGCTTCAGCCCAGAGGACTTGTTTTAGAAACTACCTTCAGAGTGTTGACAAGAAAATGTTCAGAACTATCTTGGCCCCAAGGAGCAGCCTGGGGTCAATCAACATGTTTTTGCTTTGTTGTAATGAACATCTGCAAATTAAACCCCTGTTTTCTCTGGCTGGTGTGCTACAGATTTTTCTCTGGTACCCATAACATGCTGGGCACTAGCTGAGCAATACCTGAGCTGCCTTGTGGCACATTCAGGAAGGGGCTGAGAAAGCAGGAGACAAGTGCCTCCAAGCAGTTAATGGGATGCTTGGGCAGACATTTGGTGCACCTTTTTACCTGTGCTTCATTGACCCAGGTTTCATCAAGAGTCTGCATAGTGTAGTTTTAGATGTAGGTAGCTGAAGTGATCTGTGAGGGTTCTTTGGACCACTGCCTGACTATTCCCTAACACCACCCTGTGATAAACTGGGATGTGATCTACACCCAAAGGTAATTTTGTTTGGGAAAGGCCTGACATAAAATAGCAAGGACATATTTAATGAAGAGATAAAATTACACAATGCAAACAATGAGCAGAGCACCAGGTTTCTTTCACTTTTCTGCAAGGACTGAGGGAAGGAATAACAAGCATAAGCATTTTCAGGGGGTGAATTTGAATGGAATGATGCAGATATTGGACTGCTGGTGATAGGTAAGTCATAGTATCCTAAAAAAGGAAACAACTGGGAAGGGAACAATAGTTCCAACCATAAAAATAGAAAAAAATTGTAGTGGATTTTAAAATAACAGTTAAACCAATTTTCTTAAATAGTCTAAAGTTTACACAGGTAAGCTGTTCCTTAATTTTTTGTAATGAAAGCCTGCAAATGTTTTGCATGAAAACCTGATTCAGCTACAAGGGAAAGTAATAGGGATTTTTTTGTTGTTGTTTTTTCAGTTTTGGAAAGAGGACCTATCTGTCTTGTACAGTTTCTAACACCATTAGTACCTCTCATATTATGTATATATAAAGATAAAGTAATTGACAGTGTCATGGAGCCGAAGCCATTAGATCAATATTAGCTTGAGAGGTCCCATAATTCTTGCAATTTTAACATTTAAATGACATTGCTGAATATAAAGTGTATTGAATGAAGATGATTTGAGAATTAATTCCTCATTATTGTGGAAAGGATGATTAACTTCATTGAACCTTCACCTGAATTTCTTTGGCAAGACATTAAAAATTGATCTCTATTTTCTTATTTTTTTTTTTTAAGTCCAGGTGCAGATAATGAGTGTTCAAACCTTGATGCTTTTTACTCATTTATAGAGACAAAGATGCCTATTTTGTGATAATGTGAAATAATAAGGAATTTTATGTATTCTAATTTGACCTACTGGTATCTTTGGTGCTAATGAAGTCTCTTCAGGTCACAGAAGATGGTATGCTATTTCAACAAGACCAGAAAAATATGTAAATTAACATGTGTGAAACAAAAAAGGAAAAATAAATCCTAGTGCTGTCATATTTCCTTTTGAAGTTCTGCAACGAATTAGAAATAATTCCAAAGAAAAGGTTATCTTTTACTAGATGACACTTTTATGAAATTATTTTAGCTTTTCTCTTTAGTGAAGGAAAGAAATCATTACAAATAGGATACAAGTGACCTACAGATGATAAATCTCCTCCTAGATATTTCTTTGTGTTTGGCTCATTGGGCATTATATATAATAAATACATTAATTTTAAATATGTTTGCTTATATTTAATTTTGAAATAATTACTACAACAATATGTAAGCCTTGATCTTATTGCCACAACCATTTCACATTTATAATTTATGAAACAGCTTATAAAGCATATTAAAGCTTTGATGATCAAAAGGCCTAGATGTAATCTGGCCTCTTTGTTGTTTTTGGCTGGTGATTGTCTACAGTAATCTGTTTATATTTGATACTATCATGATCCTCTAAGATACTAACATACAGCAATATTAGGCAACTACAATGACTGTGGGATGGAAATTTTAATTTGCTCCAGAAAATATTCATCAACTCTGCAATGACAAAAACCATAATCATTGCAATTAGGTTGTTCAATATACAACAAATTTTGATTTATCATTCTTAGCTGTATTTTCTCCAGTTCCCCCTACTCTAACTCAAATATATTTCCTTTTTGTTTGAAATTAGAAATTTATTTGAAAAAAAAATAGTTCTCAAATGCTGCAGTCAGAAGGTCACGGTAATGACGGTGGCACAAGGAATGAGGCAGAAAGAAATTTTACTTTCAGAGAAGCAAAGAGTGCCCAGAGGAGGCCAGGAGGCATGCCCTGAGCAGCAGGATCTCCTGGCTCTTCCATCATCACCTGCATCTGGGCTGGCTGGCATATTTTCAAACACATAGAATTGAAAACAAAAAACAAAACCAAAAACAACAAAATGAACAAAACAATCTTCCACAAGCCCTATAGGAAAATAACATTCCTCGGATTAAATGACTCAACAACCTCAGCATAAGTTTTAACTCTCTATTTCTTGTTTAGCACATTGAAATGCAGTTAACAGTAGCAAGTGTTCATATTAGATAAGGGGAATTTTTGCTACTCATTTAATTATGCTGTTTCTGTAGCTGAGTCTGGCAGTGAGAGGGAGTAAGACATTGCATCACACTGTCAGGACAGTTGGTGCCTTTGACTAGAATCATTTTCCAGTGATCAGAGATGCAGTTTTTATAACTACTTCTGTGCAAACTCAAACATCAATGAAACAAACATCTTTCAGAAGATAAATTCCTTTTAAACCTTTTTGCAATGCTGATGTTTTTAATGTGTTTTTAAAAAACTGCAACAAAGACAAGTGTGCAGATCAAAAAGTGTGTACAAATAGAATCCTTAATCTGTATCTATAATAGGAACTGAGCTTTGAGAATTGGAGAGAGAGATTTTTTCTAATGACTCAAACAAATCCTATCCTAAATGTATTCAATAATTTGGGATTCTTTTACTTTTGCCTTACCTATCATAACCTCTTCAAAAATCTTGATATTTAGAGTCATGTTTCAAAGCTGTTCACAGTAAGTCATCTGGGGCACTCAAGGAAGTTTTGTTGTTTCAAAACCCTCCTTCCTCCCCCACCCCCCCCACGCAAACCCCACTGCTGAGGATTCATGCATGCCATCTGCTGGCACTTTCTAAACCTCTTTTAAACACATTCCTGTTTTGTGGCCTTGCCTTGTTCCTCCCAGTGACACAAAGCACCCCCAGTACTGCTGAGGTCAGGCGCAAGTTATCGGTGTCCCTAAAAGGCAGCACCTCCCCAGCAGGATGCCCAAACACTGAACTAACCACATTTACCAGGCATTTCCAAAGAGATTTCTTTGCCTGATTTTTTCTTCTCTTTGAAGCATGTTTTTTAATAATACTGGAATAACTTCTTCTTGTTGAACCTTTACTTAGGAAAAGCATTTTAAGAAACACTAGTTAGCATTTATGAGAAAATTTTATTTCCATGTGATTCATACATCTGTCTGTATGGGGTTTTGATGTGGAAATGTTTAGAATTCATGCCAGTGTCCCTGCTCATGGCAGGGCACTTGGAACTAGCTGGTATTTAAGGGTTCCTCCAACCCAAACCATTCTATGATTTTATGATTTATAAAATCTTTTGACAGTAAATAAATGTTGAAAGAGGCATGCCCACATAATGAAAAACTTCATGTAGTTCCTTTCAAGACTACATTTTAGGTATTTTCAATCACTTTATTAATATGGCAGTTATTTGCAATTTTAACCATATGCACTTGCAGTTACACTTTTTGTGAATATGTTAAAAAGTACATGTCTGCACATGAATATGGAAGTATTCATGTAATTATATAAAGATAGATGTGGATGTTTGTGTGTCCATGTGTTTCTGTAAGGCAAGTAAACTGGCTATGACTGAAAAATTTTGAGCACCACTGGAATTTCCTTGTCTTTTAAGACATGAGCATGCATGCATAAAGGCACACCCATGTAATATCCCTTCATGTGTGTCCTGTAGAAGAGCAGGTGAACTGAACTGCTTCATTCTGTTTCACCTTACCCAACCAATGTTCTTCAGGAAAAGATTGAAACCCACCAGAGTTCTTGTTCTGTAATGATAGTAATCACTGGTAGGGAAATCGTTAAGTGGCTGAAGTGGTAATTTAAGAGAAGCACTGCAGACCGAACTTTCACTTGGATGAGGAAAATGTAATGTGATAAGATCAACAAAATAACTGGGGTCTTCCATCCTGTTTGCACAAAATGACCACTGTGTCTGAGAGGCGGAGATGAGGACTTGTGCTCTTGCCTCCTACACACAAATGTGCCACTCTTATATGAACCATTTATTACAGATTAATTTCTGTCTCATCAGCAGCCAAATGTTACCAAAACAGGGATGAAGAAAGGCTGTGGCTAACTTGAGGTGAGTTAAAGCAGTAAAACCTCTGAATAGCCTCACCGACTTTATTGAACCAGTTCTTCTTTGTGTCTTTTTGAAGGAGAAAACGTGCTTATTTGCTTTTTTGCAAGGTGTCGATGATGTAGCTAGTTCTAAGGAATGAGAAGATAAAAGGGCAAACAAACATGTAGGAGTAGTTTTGTGTAAAGAAAACATTGCAGCACTCTGACCAATGCAAGGATGTCTGAATCATATTTCCTGAAACACAAGATATGGCTTCCCTGGGTCAGCCAGTCAATCTACCTCTAAGGATGTCAGTCTGTGGAAATTTGAAGCTTAAATGACAAGCATTCCAGTCTAGAAAATGTAATAGTAGTTAAAAAGAGTAAAAAAACCAAAAAAACACCCCNTAGCATATGAGAAATAAATGATAAATTCTATACCACACACGGTAAAAAAAATACAGGGAAAGCATAAATCTTCTAATCTCTGCCCCTCACTCCTCCTCCCACACTATTGCAACAATGAAAGCCTTACTTTTTGGATTCTCTTGTTTTGTTTAGGTTCTCTCTGAAATGGAAAACCAGCACACATTGAACTTACATTGGTTTATGAAAATGACTGTATTATATGTTTTTTACGAATTGGTTGGATAATCTTATGAAACATTAAAGTTAAGCCTCTTATTAAGATCATATTTAGAAAAATGTCACAGTGACACATTTTTGGGAATCCTAATTATGAGAAAAGATACAGATAGAAGACATTATTTTTCACAGAGAAAAAGAAGAAGTAACATAAAATAATTTCTCTGTTATTTATATAAATCATTTGGTACAATTGTAATGGTGTTCAAGGATTAATACTGGAATGTTAGAATAATAACGTTTAAAATAATTACTTTTGTTCCTTTAATCTCCTGGTTTTATTTTTCTTTCATCTTCTGCTTAAATCCAAATGGCTGCATTTGAAAACTTTTAAAAACATTTCACCAGAAAAGCTCATAGAAATATCTTATCTCACTTTCATTTCTGTCCTGAGGCTATCATGTTTGACAGTGACAGAAAATAGTTTCAAGGACAATATAATGACAGAGATGGAACAAATTAAAGGAAATGATAAACTACTTACTAGCAGAAATAATTTGCTCTTGTTCTAAAACTGAAATCTGGAATAAATATTTTAGACTAAAAAAAAAACCATTAAGAAGGAGCAAGCTTTAAAAAAGCTGCTACTATTTATGATAGTAGTGTTTTGAAGCAACATTCCTAACATTATCCAATTACCACTTTCTTGCAAACTATAAAATTTGGGTGAAAAGTTGATTACGTATGTATTCTGAAAGTAATCATCAGCAGTGTCTTGCTAATCAGGCATAAATCTGAGGGATTAGCTAAATTATAGTGGCTGTTTTCTCAGTGCTGAAATACGGCAGATGATCCTGCAGTCACTGCTTTTACAGGGGCCAAAGCTACTTCCACATGCCAATGTGGAGTGAGGGCAGCACTTTTGCCTTGAGACCTGCAGGTCTTATTCACACCCTTTTCCTCTCCCCTTCATACCATGCAGCTGGTACCACTTTTGCTTGAACAAAACAGAATGAAACACCAAGCATATGGGGTAGGTGCAAAATCTCAGCCGCAGCCCTGGATTAAGGATCTGGCCCATGGGATGGAGAGGTACCTCCATGACCCTGGGGCTGAGAAACCAAAGCTAAGAAAATGATTCTGAGTTAATGAGGTCCATACCAATAACCAGTCTGTATCAGTTAGACCTGATCTTACTAACAAATTTTAAAGTTACTGCTTTATTTCATATCTAAAGGTTGACTTTTCTAACTTTAATGTTTTTAAGAGTCTGCTGACTGTATTGCGGCTACAGCAAAGTAATAGTAGTGTTTGGTGGTTCTTCCTGATTAGAGGAAATTTTTAAATCTCCTTAGGCCAAAATCCTTTGGTGCCTCTGCAGAAACATAAAAAATGGATAAAGAATTTTAAAAACTTAAATAAATGACAAGTGATTAAAGGCTTTCAGCACCTTAGAAGTGGCAATAGGAATATGGCCATCCATTTAAAAATAAAAACAACATTGGTGTGGAATTCCCCATGACTACTTTCTGAAATCCATTCAACATCCTTTGTTATTTCTAGCCTTCATAGGTAGGCTGATTTAACGCCGGGTGTCCATTTTCCTACAGTTCGTTGGAAAGTCTCTACCCTAATTAATATTTTGCATAGTAATAGCAAATGTGGCTATTTATTACTTCAAAAATAAATGTAAATATTTATGACCTAATATACCAAATTTGATTAATGATGTCAGGTACCTAAGCTTACACACTTAAAGAAATCTGATATTAAATGCTGATTTAATATTTTGTGTTTTCTTTCTATGCATATCAAATGGACCACTCAGTGTGAATTACTGTCTACATTCCAAAGTGTAAGGCTATATGTCTTTCAATTTTGATTAATACACATGAAGGTAGCAGTATGCAATTCTGTTCAGAGTGGCTATGCTTACAATGCCTAGAATAAATCATTTGGAAGATGTTATGAGTTAAAAAAAAAAAAACCCAACAACAACAAATACAAGACAAAACAAACCCAGAACAGTGTTACAGCATTTTAGGAATAGTTATTAATTTCTTTATCTGTTTAGATTTGTTGTGGCTTCAATAAAAACACCAGGTAGAAAAGATAAAGACTTGTCTTCATGGAGAGGTTTATTTTGGGAAATCATGGCATAATTTTTAACTACTGTATGACTACAGTGTCTCTGTAATAATTACATAAATGAATCCTGCTTTACATCACACTGTATTCCCACAATGCCTTGCCTTTTCCTCAAGTGCCATACCCTTTCTAGTTTTCTTAATACTTTCCCAATCACAGCGTACTAAAAAGCTTTTAAATAACTTATACAAACCCTTTTTTCTTTTGTCTTTTTTTTTTTTTAATTAATCACCTATAGAATTGCATATTCTCTAGATACTATGAGATGAGGATTGCCCCCATTTTGCATAAATTGCTTTTTTGTTACTATTACAAGTCTTATAGGCTCAGCTCCTTGTTAACATGACTCACAATAAAACTGAGTTTGCTCAGGTCACACTAGAGACTAACACTTGCCCAAGGATATTTCTCTGCTTATTGCCTTTTTTTCCCCAAGAAATCCTCCTCACTGAGCAATAATAACATTGTTGAATTTGCATCCAATTCACCTGGGTTAGCAGCCAGGTGGATTTTGCAATGTACCGTCTTCTCTTGGCTTCGCATGGGCCACAACTTTCACTTTCTAATTTGTTTTGCCTGAATGTCAGCTCAGCAGTGGAGGAAAAAGAGGAAGCCTTTCTCCATTCATCCACCCATGAATTCATCATTGCCTTCAAACTTACTTCTTTCTATGTGCTTCTGTAATTTTTGTTATGATTGTCCCTCCTGAGCAGTGACAAAGGTTGAAAATAAGTCACTGGCAGGGGTAAGGCCAGGTCAGACACTACTCTGGTTGGTAGCTGCCTCCTTGGCTGCTCGTTGGATGGTGGCAGCAGGATCTGGGAGGCTGATATCTCCTTCCCTAAGCCTGAAGTATCTCTGAGGTTTGCCCATCAACATAAGAGAAGATACATAATGTCACCTAAAATAGGGTATACTCATTCTTCCACATATGGCCACATACAAAAGCATGTTTCCTAATCTGTTCTTGTTTTTACTTGCACAAAAGGGGCTATAATTCTTGTAGAAACCAGACCTTTTGATTTTACTGACTTGTTGCTGTTTTCTAATCTGTGTCCTGATGTTTTTAAGCGGCATCCTTCAATTCTGGAACAATTTCATTACAGTGACAATTCAGTCATGCTTAATCCCCCTTACTTGCAAAATGGGATATAGATAAAAAAATATAAATTCCTAATTTTAATACACATAACATTGAAATTCCCACCTCTCACCCTCCTTGATACATGAGGCAAGCTTTAATCTCTTTCTGAACCAATATGTACCATAAGAAGAAAATACAGTCAAGTGAGAAAAAAATCTCATTGCTCAAATAAGCAAGATATGCATATTCATATATTCACAAAGAAATTCGGCAATGTTTTTAAAATGAGAGAGTTTTGGAGATTTTCCAGTTTTCTTCTGGCACTATCAGTAGGGGATATTTCAAACTGCTGCTTCTTTATCACAAATGCAGTGCCACTATTAAGCAGCACCCAAGAAGATAACTGAGCTGTTGGGTCTTGCTTGGATCATTGTTTGATGATTGCATCATAGAAATGCAAACAATTCTTACATCTAGTGATGATGTAAGGCAGATTTCCAAAAAATAAATCAACCATGCATTTTGTTACACTAAATACTTAAATAGTACTGAGAAAACTTGTCTTGAGGACTGAAATCAACACATTAGATACAGCTTGTTAGCAACCATATCAGCTTCCTAATCAACACTACTTTGAGTTGAGAGTAAAGCTAACCAGTGCAGACAACAGGGAGCACGCAGAAAGGCGTTGGGTAATATTGGGAAAGGAGGCATTACACGCTCGAATGAAGAAAAGGAAAGAAAAGGCAGACAAGTCTCTTCATACATCCTTTCACTCACACATTGAAAGTGTGAAAAGGATATCCAAGAATCATTTGCCACATGCTCTGAAGAGCAACTTTAAAAAAAAATTGTCATTTTTTTTGTCACATTCAAGAATTTTACAAGTATGGGAGCAAAAGCTGAAATCGGACAGCGGTACACAACAGATGGGCTGAATTTCACTTTCTACCTCTAATAGGAATGACAGTTTCCTTAAATGAAGATTTTCTCTAGTGAAATTCTTTTTAAAGCTCAAAAAAATGTATCTTAACAATGCCTGTGTGAGATGAGAGTATTGCTAGTGTCCCCCCACAAGACAGGGAACTGACCGCAGGTGTTCAAGATGAATGGTCAAATATAACAGCAAACTTGAAAGTCAGTCTGAGAAGCCTTTAACCTGCCCCCTTTCCGGTGGCATGCCTAGGAGGAGGCTACCTTCAAGTGCAGTTGAGAGTTGTGCACTGTTTCTGACAATAGGCCCCAAATATTTCCTTTTGCTTAGCCAAATGGAATGAACTGGGAGTAAAATACACTTAGGGGACAACTGTGAAAAAGTTTTAGTCACCTGCCCACCATTACCAGGAAGCCTGTGGCAGAGGCCAAGAGAGTTTTCTCTCTAGGTATGTCCTCTTTGGGATAGAGTTGAAGCCATTTAAGTCGCCCTCCCTTGCTGTTACAACATCCACAGCCACCTTGTTTTAATGCCCTTACCAAGAGATTGAGTCAGCTTCAGCACAAAGCCAGTGGGCTTGTTTTATGCTGTTAACCATGAACACAACTCAGCTGCGAAGGCAGAGACCTTCAGCTAAAGCACAGTAATGAACAGCTGGTGGGTAGTAACTGCTAAAATTGCTATATCCACTTTTGAAGTCTCAGGTGTTTTAACTTCTTCTTTGTGCATTTTTCTGCCTTAACTGACATAACTTCCATTTTTACTACACAAGACAGGCATCTTATGGAGATTAACATATTTCTTCTGTGTATTGCTGGTTTGTTCTCAGTGCATAGGCCCTCCTTGTGCAGTGAACAAAGCAGAGGTCTGAAAAAACCTATATGTAATCATGAACGAAATGCTGTGACATAACACATGCAAAGAAGAGAAGTGAGTGCTTAAATAGGCTACCCCAGTCCCCGGGTCCTTACCTTGGCTGCATTTCAGGACAGAGAGCTGTAATTTCTCTATGCACCCTTGCTTTTTATGGCAGAGAGCTCAGGCTTATAAGTAAAAAAGCATGCTGCAGAGTTCTACCCTCTGGGTAGGCATGCTGAGAGGTGCACAGGAGCACACAGCAACAACTCTAGGCCACTGCAGACAAGGACCAGGTCTCTGTGTGGCATCAGACCTTCTCCTTGCTCTGTGCGTGCAGTTGAAGCCAGACTGTGCACCAGGCCTTTTTGAAGGTCCCACCAGGGAAGAAGAAGCAAATATTTCAGTAGATGGAATGAATGATTCAAGGACAAAGAAATGCTGAAATAAAAAATGCCAGTTTTATTTCCTGCTGATTTTTCTGCTACTGACCCATACACCTGCCCCCAGCAAGCCCTTGCCTCACTCTAACAATTCTCATGGGCCTTACTACTTTTGCAATTTTTAAAATCTACCCTTTTCACTCTCCCCAGCCCATTATGTCCCAGATTTATTTCTTATAAAAGCTTATTTATGTGCCCTAAAAATGTTCATCTTAGTTCCAAATGATGCTTCACCGTCTGTAGTAATCCATAGGAAGAATGACCTGCAAGCAGATGCCCACTGTGTTTTTTCCACATAATTTAATCACAGTTCTTTTGTGCCTTGAAAAATCCACATTAATACCACATCTGTAGAGCCTCAGAAGTACATTGGAAAGTGCCAATTCACTTTTATTTGCACACTGTAGTGGAAAACCAAAAGTCCAGAGGCAGTAGAATGAGGAATACTGAAATGTTGTTTGCAATGACATGTTGTTGTTGTCTGTCTTTGTCTTTTCAAAAGGCTAAAATTATTGTTATTCTCTAAAACAGTAACCCTATGGATGTGCTTGTATCTTGAATTGTGTGCTTCCTATTTATGGCTTTTCCCAAGTTCTCTCATTTGCCTTGCTTGCAGTGTTTGACTGTGGAAGCTGAAACAGGCTTCCTCTCTGGAGCAATTGAAAGAGTTGCTAAATATTATGAACACGATCCCACAACACATCTGGCAGTGCACTACATTACATAAGCTTATTACCTCTTTGTATGGGGTAAGGTCCTGAGGAAATAATCTTAAAATTGCCAAAAGAATATCTACTGATGATGTCTGGAAATAAAATATCCGCTAATGAAACTGGGAGAACTGAGAAATGCTGAATGGAAGAATAGTTCTTCATGCACTAAGCGATTCCAGCAGCTGAGGTGTTAAGAAACCCAAGTATCATGGGACTGAAGATAATGTGGGGATGGCAGAAATGAGCAATGAGTGAGTGGGAATGACTTGTGTTTGCAAGCCTTGCTGCCAGTTAGTGGTGTACTTACTCATACAGAACTTGTCTTAGATATCCTTTGCTACTTTTATTCCTTTTAACCTGCAGGCTGTAAAAACATTTATTATGAAAGGCATAAAAAAAGCAAAGCAAAACAAAAAGAATTCACACAAAACCAGTGTGAAGCTTCTGAAATCTGACTACTGGACTATTCATCACCTTTCTATCCTCATCACAAAGGCACTATTTGTTATTAGCAGAGAACATGAGAATGAGAGGAAAAAAAAAAAAAAACAAAACCAAAAAAAAGAGAAAGAGACAACACAGAAAGGAGTTTGGAAAATGAGCAAAGGCAGAAGAGACATGCTGGCATTGTTGGAGGGAAAAGAGAGGAGACATGGTCATGACAGAGAAATTAGATTCAATTCAACAACAGACTTTTATGAAGGAATGTATTTATTTTTTCTCTTGCCTCACTACATTTCCTGTTGTAATAAGGTGTGGCTTTTGAGTAAGTTTGAATAGTGTCATAGCAGTGATTATCAGAACAGTCTTATGTGTAATTTTAGCCAAACAGTCTTCAGAAGTTCTTAAGTCCATTTTGTCAATTCAATGGGAATTTTAATTGACTATTAAAATACAAAATTACACAATAAAGACATTACTGAACTGCTGCAGAAATACCAGCAAATGTGCTGTCTACAGAAAAGTGATTCTCTTCTGTAGGTTTATCAGAACTGCTACAACAGCAGAAATAGCCTGGAGCAGCAGTAATTGAGGATACAGAAGAGCTTTCCACACATGCTTTACCCCCAAACATAAGCAAAGCAAAGCAAAGCAAAGTCTAATCATTAAAGCATTAATTTTACATGATTATCCCTTCTCATTACTTCATATGCAGTAGGTTATATTTCACTGTGTGATATAGAATGATGGGAGTCTCGTGTACAGCAGAGGGTAAAAATTACATGACTAAGTGAAATCGCCATGACGACAATGCATAGAACACAGCTCTTTCAGCATATTTGCTCTTCTTTTGCTTTCCAGAGCAAACCTGCCAGTAACTGCACCGATTTAAGATATGAGGATTTTTGTGTCCTTGGCTTCCTGAGTTCACAGGGGTGGGCTGAACGCAAATTTCACCAGAGTCCTGTCTCAGCTGATGATTTTGTCGATAGAAAGCTCCTCTGAACAACACTACAGGTGCAAACGTGCCTCACTATTGCCCATGAGCTCTCCCACATGCACAGCTCAGGTGATGCGACAGTGCACCAGGCATCAATGTCAGTGACAATGTATACCAAAGTCAGCTCATGGGTGAGGCCAGTGACGCTTGTCACAGCTCTGTTGTCCTCAGGGAGGGGTGAATGCCACAGTGTGAACCAGTGTAAGTTTTAAACAGACAACTTGTGTTCTGAAGAAATGATGCGTTCACAGGAATGATAATATCACCACATCACAGCAATCATGTGAAATTGCATTTCTGGAAATCAAATAAATGAAAAAGAAGTGGGTGACCTTCCATCTAATCCTGAGTTTCTCATTAAACAGCAAATAACTGAGAAGAAAGTGTGGTAGATTGACAATGAGCAGCATGAAGACCATACACAGACCAAAAGCAGTATGAATATTACACCACTGCTGGTCTCAAAGGGCTTTATTAAAAACAAAAGCATATAAAGTAGTTCCTGAACAGGATGATTTCTAATTGTGTCCTCCTGGGAAATCTGTACAATACAGACTTGCTTGCTTTCGTTGTAATCTAGAGGGACCTGACAAGCTCTCAACAGCTTCCCTTTGGTCTAAAATGAGTTACTGCTGAGTTTCTGGACTCTAGTTAATCTTAGTGGTGAATAATGTTTACCTGGTTCTAAAACAAATAAAATTTTATTGACGTCTTTTTTAAACTGAAAGAAAAAGTAACCAAATACATAAAGGGTTCAATGTGATGTCTTCTAGTTCCACTTTCTCATTAGCACAAATCTCCGAGCATACACAAACAGCAGTATAAAAGCAGCAAATAGCATCCATTAAGAAGATACCGACAACATGCCCAAGTGCCATGGTATCGGTGACCAGCCTGCATTGCCTTGCACCTCTTAGCAAGGCAGATTACCTCTTTTCTTTGGCCTTTAGGCAGTGCAAGGCTTCTTGAGCTGGATCTAGAGCAGACAGCTGGGCACAGCACTACAATGCCACGCTTTACACCCCATCGTCATCTACACTGTTTTGTATGTAGCATAGGCAGTGCATTAGGAAGGCTGGGAAGAGGAAAATCTGTAATAACTAGAGTGGTTACATAACGTGGGGGAAAAAGCCCCACACCCTGAAAGACAAACTCTCTGCCGTTTATCAAGCTAAATATTAGGAAGCACCAATGCAAAAGATGTGACTTTAATTTTGATCCTGTCTTGGTGTCATTTCAGGATTTTTTTCCTGGGCTAACAGCGGTGCTTCCTTCCCACTGGGATTTACAGGCTAACATCTTTTTTTTCAATTATTTATCATAAAAGATAACCAGAGGAGAAAGAGCAGAGCCCTATTCTACTATCCCTGGCTTATTTCACAGCTTTATAGCTAGTGCCAGACAAAAACCACACACCAGACAGGCAGAACTCTTTCTCTGATGATGAGGCACCCACTTGGAAAGAGAGAAACCAGGCTCCAGTGTCTACTTGTCAGAAAAGGGGACAAAGCACTCCAGAAGGGAAGCCTGGCACTCTTCAGTTTATGTTACTGAAACCTCTATGCCAAGAGGTCTCTGCACGACAGCCTGTAACTGGACAGCTTCTATCAAAATTGGGTCAGCTCCATTCACAGGCACCAGCTGAGGATCTGTCCGCCCAATTATTTATGTTTGCTGTGATATGGTAACGATATGGTACATTCCCCAACCATCCCATTGCCTTACATTGATCTCTCAGATGTTGTGAAAGATGATGAAAGTATCAAGATGAAAGAAAAAGGAAAAGCGCAAAACAAGCTCACATTAAATATTCATAACTGGTTGTAATTACAAACAGAAAGTAGGAAATAAAGCCGTAGTGATTATGCAGTGTCCAAATCATCTATCTACATGTCCCTCCAGAAATTTTTCTCCATAGATTTCTATTGTTGGAAACTTACTGAATATTTTTGGCCTGTGTCTTTGGTCAAATTTTGCTACCTTGTTTATCTGATACATAAACATAGGCCAGGGTTAGTTGAGATTAAAATTAAGGTGATTCTTATTTGACACTTTATTTCTGCTCTCCAATAGAACCTATGATGAACCTCTGTCTTCAGTAAAACAAAACAGCCTTTCTGTTGTGAAAAACATTAGATTTCAACAGCTAAACTGTCGTATTGTCACTTCAGATGTTAAACATTGTGGGTTCATAAAAGGAATTGACCTCTAATTCTTAAAATTTCTTACTTTTTAAGTTTTCTTAAATCACTTCTGCTTATTTTTCTAACTCAGGCAATTCTGATTGGCCATTATTAAGTCTGTTAACCAAAATGTTTTTAAAAACTACATGTATAAAAGGTTCCTTTTCAAATGTAAGATGAGAACAAACTAGGAACTTTATCTGAAGGCTTCTCTTTAATCTAAAAATTGATGAAGATGCTGACAATCTTGGAATGACCATTTCTGCAACTACATAAAATCCTAAGTTTATTCCATTCTGTCTATATTTCTATGATCTAAAAGCTGGTGTTGCTTAATAAATGTTAAATACCACCACATGTAGAAGAACCATGAAATATGTCCTAGGATTTTCTTACGGGTTAAGACATGTTGGATTTGAATCTCGTCTCAGTGCTAGAGAACAAGGTGTTCTGCCAGATCAAGGGTTTGCCAGAAAAAGTTTGTTGAACTGCAGTATTAGTTTCCTGAACCATGCCAGCCATCCCAAACAGCAAAAGTCACAGACAATTCAACCTGTTCCTACTTTGCTTAATTTTAATGTTCCCATGAAGTAGCCTTTCCTTGTGATATGGAACTTCAGTTCATAGAAAAAAGCAAGAATTCTACAGTGAACTTGTCAGTTTTTGCCATGTGAGCACTCTGCTCAGCTTTGGAGACCGCAGTAGCCTTGTTAGGTTTCTAAGGCACCCTAATTACACACATCTGAGATTGCAGAATGCTTCAATTTAAGACAGCATACAATCAAGTGCTATGCTTTCACAAATATTCAGAAATATCATCTGCCAGTATCAAGAGAAATTGAATGGATTTCTATTAGGTTTTATTTGCAGCTTTGATGCATAATTTTTCATTTTCTTTAGATGGGTTTAACACAAAGAGAGAACATGCCTAGAGTCCCACAGAGGTGTTTTGACATTAGGCTTAATAAAGCATGAAGAAGTCATTAATAAATAATGTTTTGCTGGTTAACAAGTAAAGCTGAATGCATTCTCGAGACCCAGAAGTAGATCACATCATGCATGCAGCTAAAGAACTTGTTAAAATTATTGCAATAGTCCTATTTTTTCCATTGTGTTTGGCACAGCCCAACACAACATTGCACAAATAAACAAACACTGCAGCATATACCCGTGCACTTTCAGTTACAGTGTTACCTGTCAATTTTTATTTGCACTCAGTGGAATTGAGGGGTTTGTAAACAAGCATTCATGAAAGTGACAAAGACCTATTTATACATTGTTAAGCTTTGCAGAGATCGAGCACTGCTGTCTGGAGTTTCAAAGGAAAAAACCTCTTGTATTCATCGAGTTATGCATCATCCCATTCCTGTGTCAAAGCTAAAAGCTTAATACATTTTACTGCAGACACGTTTGAGCTACAGCTTTCAAGGCTGTGTCAATATTTCCATATGTCCTTATTTTCCAAGGTTAAACATTCTGGCAGGTTTTGAATCAGAGTCTGAGGAGAGTATCTGTGTGCTTGGGGTCAAATACACAGCTCCCATCCCCTTTGGCTACAATCAGGTTTTATATAGAATCTGGATTGGGTATTAGGGTCTGGATTCACTCTCCATCATGATGACTTTCTCAGCTAAATGCCTAAGTTGGGAGCTGAAGTCACCTTAAACTCTCCCTGTAATCAGTGCCAAGAGGCAAATTTTTCCAGAATGTGATTCAGATCTGGGCTTCTGATTACAGAATCAGCTTAAAATGAGCAAGTTCTCAATTTAGAGACTTCTGCTACATGCTTATGCTTGTAGGCAGGAAAACTCTTCAGTCCCTCCAATGAGGCCAAGGAACAGATTGTACAATTCAAGTTTGGGCCTGTGAGATCTACACAGTTTGAGAGGGGAAAAAAAATCGGAAAAATGTTTCCTTATTTATTTTTAGTTTGAGATATAGTCATATTCTAAATTAAGAGTCATGATATTCAGAAACAGGGACAAAGATTCCAAATGCATATCTTCAAGTCACCAGCGCAGTTTGTAGAAGCACAAAAATTGTCCTCTATGTTAGTTGACTGCCATTTGTAGATAGTGCAACTATCTTGGAATGAACATTGATTAAAAAAAAAAAAAAAGGATATTTGATGTCATCTATTTACTGAAAATCCAACTTCCAACATATTTAATGTGCTTATGAAAACTAGATTATTTTTCACACCTGATTGAGCTGCCAGGTTCCAAGAGTTACTGAGAATAAGAGGATTGGAGGAAGCTATAATAACTTCTGAAAATGACTTAAAATCTCTGATATATTCGAGGAAAGGAAAAACTATTTAGGTTGGGCAATTTTTCCAGTTGTTTGGAGTTTTTTTTAAGAGAAGATATAAAGAAAATAAACTTCAGATCCATGCCATTTTTAGAACATGAAATTGAAAACTACCAAATCTTTTAATCTGAGCCACAAATGGGGTGATTTTCGTATGACATTTCGAATTTTGCAAAAGTAGAAAAGCCTTTTTTCTAAACATCCACAGATTTAAGATGTTCAGGGATCTAAAATATTAAATAAGCATTTTTGATATGGAACAGTAAGTAGGAGTGGATAAAGTGCATGGCCCATTTATTTTTGATGTTTTTCTTCCATTTACTGCTGAACATCGTTTCTACCCATGATCACATAGGAAGGCAAATGCATGAGCACAAGTCAGTGAAAACTGAAGTATTTTAGTGAATATGCTTTCTATATATTATCCTAATGCTTCACAGTCTCTGCTGACTTGGTGTTGGGAGGTAGACTTGGGTGTGGATTACCTCTGAAAATGAGATATAATTTTAAAATTCAGTCTCCATTCAACTTTTTCCCTAATTAAAGCCCAAGTACTCAAATCAAGAAAAACGTGCCCATGCTCTCAGGTAAGAATCAAAAGATTACTAGGAAACCCTCACTGTCCAAACAATGCAGAACACAGGTGAAATCTGAAGCTCCCATGGAATGCAAGAATTGGCTGGATACATAAAACAGCCAATATAGCAATGCTTCTGGGTTGGGTGATGACAGAATTTTAAGTGACAAGCTTTCTTGCAAGCTAAGATGCGTGTTAATCTTCAAATGGTGGTTTTCTTTATTCATATTCTGCTTGTGTTATACTTCAGTTATTGACATCCTTCTAGGACCATGCCAATAATCCTGAAGCATATATGAGAACCCTGACTTTTGTTCTTAAAGAGATAATTTAAGAATAACTTAGTGTTACAAAACATTGGACAACAAAATTACATCAGAAAGTTCTTTCCATTATATGAATTTGTATAGTTTTAGAATGCTCCAAAACAGTAAACATCCAAGCTTTGTTTATGATAAGCCTTTTGACTTCATGACGGTGTAACTGATGCTTTCAAAGAAGTTCCAACAGATATTCACATAGAAATATGTATATTTTACCATGTGATGGAATCACACAATTTATACAACTGTAAAAGGAAAGGCTTTATGGAGAGAAAATACCATTACTATCTCGTTTCCATGCACATAAACCTGCAAGGAGGAAAAATCAGAGAATAGTATTTGTGCTACAAAACCTAGAAGTTAGCTAGAACAGTAAATCAAAAACAATGAGGAAAAGAAAGCTATTTAGGTTTTTTTCCCCCTTTTGCATTAGTAATTTAAAGAAACTTGCAATTAATTTTTGTAAACAATGTGTACATAGTTGTGGTATATCTGAAACATTAAGAGGTATTTGAAGCAAAAGCTGTTAAAGCAGGAATCACTTTGTCAAGACCATTAAGATAGTAGATTTCTTGATCTTCATCAAGATACCAGCATACTAATAAAGGAGAGAAAATGCCACCCTCCATCAGAACATTGAGGAAGGACAGAGAAAGCATTTGGCAAGCTTTAGTATACGCATCTAGCGACTGGGTTGGTAGTTCTCTTTTAGGAAGGGAAGAAGGATTTAAGCTTTCAAGTAACAGTTCAAAATACAGAAAAAAGCACCAACCAAATCAACAAGCATAAAGTCCCCAGGGAACCCAGTCTTTTTATGCCAGTATTTCCTGTGAGTCTCCTAGCAGATCAAAGCATGCTAGCTTTCATTATGTCCCCTCGAGAGCAAAGTGTTCACACTGCAGTTTCTGATTTGCAAAGGCTTCAGGAGGCAGAGGCAGATCAGGAAAGTGTTTTGGGGTGTTCACTGCCCTATCTCTGCTGGGACTTCTTGCAGTGACAGGGCATTTTGGGAGTGACAACACCACTAGCCTGTGACATGGATTGGCTGGCTGTTCATTCCTTAGAGGAGCTGGGTTATACAAATGGTCATGGAAAAGAAATTCACAGATTTCTAGTGGAGTCCCATGTGCCCTTTTAGTTGGTCAGACTGCAGTCAGGATTTATGATTATACCTTATGATTAGAACAATGAAACAGGAGAAATTCTGCATTTCCATGCCTTGTCTAACAAGCTCTGTCTTTTAAGTCCCCCTCTAGGAATATACATACAATTTAGCAAAACAAATGCTTTATTCATGATGGCAATAAGTACAGGATGGCTGTACTATGATTGCACATACCAGTTGAATAGTAGCTTTGCATTTTTTATTTTATTCCTCCCAATAACTACACGTTCCTACAAGTGTCTCACAGGCACGCACTGAGTTTTCTACCCAGCTTTTAATGGAGAATATTTTAAAGAGTTTTCATAAAGTGAATGAAGCTGTGATAAGCAGCACAGCTGGTGAGCCAACAAGAGACTACAAGGAAGGCATCGCCAGGAGGAAAATGTTCTAGAAATGTATTTTCTTTATGAGGCCCAAAGATTAACCAATCAAGATCAATGCTCCAGTTCATATGCGCAAAACATACGTGGAAAATTAACAGGATGCCTTGAGTACTCTGTGAATACATCTTTGTTTTTGAGACAGAAATTTCTGACAAGTATCACCCAAAAATCAAAACTATGCAATCACGAGTAAGAGAGGCAAAAAGCTGAAGAGCTGTATTGTTATTTTACTCTTGCTTACTCCTGAAGGTGAACTGGAAGAAATACAAGAGAAATATTTAGAGGAGCACATCTTACTTGGTCATGTTGTGACCTCAGAATATCTAGGGAACTAAACTGTAGGTGACTGCTTATACCAACAAACTTCTCAGGAAAAATACCCCAAAATGCATTTTTCTGCTCCCTGTTGAGGACACTGAATAAAAAAAAAAAGATAATTCTTCCAGGTACAAGGTTCGAGGTTTTTACAGTGAATACCAATATTTTTACAGTTTCTTCTCCTCCGTAAAGATACTCATAACTTTTCATCAATGTTTGGGACCAGGTTCAAAGACCTGTTCCATCCTGAAATTGGATTCCACCTTCCTCAAGAGTATTATGTGTGTCTTCTCCAATTGTGTGTATTCATGGGACATTACTTGTTTACAGTTTTCCCATACGCTTTCACCTCTACTTGCTAGATATTTGTTACTACGGGAGCTGTTGTATCCTGGAACATCCCCGATGAAGGATGTTTGTATGACCTCTCAGAGTTTAAATCATCTGTCTTTAATGTTTTTCTCACCAAGAGTAGAAGTCTTAATTTTAGCAGACATACAGAACTTCTGGAAGTCAAATTCTTTGCTGAAAGGCCTCTGCAGTATGTACAGACCCCAAAAGCTCACTGCATAGCCTGAAGAGAATAATTAAGCCTCTCTCAGGATCCCTCTTTGCTCAGAAGGTTTCAGATTGTTTCTTGTAAAAGCTGTCCATTTGCAGAAAATGCAAAAGCAATTGTGGACACCAAGAGATCCACAATGGCTGTACCTTTTATAACAAGATTAGTGCTTTCTGTCCTGATGCAAATAGGAGCCTTGGAGGCACTGCACTGCGGGAGCAATGTTCTCTTGCTGTGAAGAGTCAAACAGCCCTGGATACACTGAGTTGTATCAACCCCTTAGAAATGAAGCTGAGATCTTTGTGGCTAGACCTTTTCCTTGGAGGCGTGTGAGCATTTTCTAGATTATGTTGTTTTTGCTGCCTCACATTGTAAGCAAAGTGAAAACTAACACAGACTAAAAAAACCTGTGTTGCAGATGCTTTTAACTGGACTGTGAAGAGGTCTTGGTTTGTTCTCTAGGGCCACAGCTGAGCAATGTGCTTATTCTGCTTTCTTCCAAGGATATGAACAGCCTCATTGCAAACTAATGCTTAAGGCATGAACATAGGAATCTTGCTCAACTGGCTGTCTGGAAAATTTCTGTCTTTCAACCACTGTTGTCTGGATCTTACCCAAATTCATTGTCAGCCAGATGCTCTTCTCCAGGAGCCATTTTCCTCTAGGCAGTTCAACATCTTTATGATGGCTCTGGTTACATCTGTAGAAAATGAGATGTACACTTGGGTGTCATCTGCAAAGCCTGTAGCAGCTTAGCACCTCTCTGGAGTTTTCTGGAAGTAGTGGAAAGGGATGAAGGGAAAGGATTTATAGTCCTATGGTCAGACTGCAGGTGCAGGATATTGGGAAAGAAATCAAATGGTGTTACCAGTTTTTCTGGGGTCCTATTGAAACTAGACTTTGTGTCTGCAAGGCATACAAGATTGGGGTATATTCATTTAGCATTTGAAGGAGGAAGAAAGATAAGTAATTCCTTGGCCCTGTCTGAAATTAAAAGGTCCTTGCAAATTAGCACAGCCGCACCAAATTGGATATTGCTTTAACACTAGCAAACGGAAACATGGTGCACAATATAAAACTCCCTGCATAAAAGAGAATGAAGAATATTTTTTCTTACTGCAATACATTTTGGACACTGTGTATTTTACATTCAATTTTACAGTGCAAAGGATATTACTGAAAGAACAGCTTTAGCTGTTAATTTTCTTGTTTTGTAGAGCTGATATATTAAAAGGTTAATGTGCTAAATTTACATTTTTCTAGACTGATTATTTCTTACTCCAATCTGTCTTTCCTTGTTCTTAACCTCTTTAAAAAGAATGATATAAAATAGGACTTCTTTTTGACAATTTTAGCCAGAAAACCTTACTTTTCCTGCCGATTTTCATGCTGTACAAGCTCTGCCATCATAAACCACTTTGCATGTATTAAAGAGTATTATATTGGATGAGGCAATTTAAGTGTATCCCATTTCACTTGGTGAAACTAAGCAGCTTTGCATTATAACTAAGTTGAGCTAATGAGAATACATTTAAAGCATGTGTTACCTAAAACTGAAGTTAGCTAGTCATTCAATACTGCAACCTGTGGGTTTGCAAAACGATGGCAGGAATCCTGCTGTGAGGGAGATAGGAAAATTATTATAATCTGCATTCCTAAATTGAATGAGTATTTTGCTCAGCAGAGGCCTCTTGACTGTAAATAGTCTGAAATTACATCCTGCTGTTTAAAATGCCTTTTTCCCAAGTAAGTAAAAATGCCCACATTTTCTTAAATCAAATATTTTTCAAATCTTACATGAATTAAATTATTGAGAGAGGGAAAGTCATAAATCCTTTACTACCTCTTGCAAAAACTGTTTGATATTCATGTGTTTAATAGAAGGGATAAAGTGTCTAGAATTTATGGGTTTATGCTTTAATTATTTAATTATTATATTGTTAAAGCTTATCATCATATCTCTCTCATCTTTTTTTACTGAAAAAATCCATGTTTATAAGTTTTTAAATTTGTACATGAGAAAATTGTATGACATATCAGAATCAGCTAAGAGATGTGATGGCAAACATGTTGCTAAGGTAAATTCATATTGAAGGTTCTCAGAAAAGATTATACAAAAGGGAGCAAAAGACCATGAGTTTACAAGAAGACACAGGGAATAAACTTCTGCCACAAGAGTAGCACAGTAAAAATAACTTCATTCATGTGAGTTCTTTATCTCATTTAAGCTAGACATGAACTGAAAGAAAAAAAAAGGCCCTGGGGATAAGGATTACAGGCCATTGTAGTTCTTTGAACAATTGTTTTCTACTGTGTGAAAGCAATACATACTGTAAATACTTTTCATTACATCCTCTCTAAGAGTTCAAAATGGAAGAGGAGGTGTTCAGCTTATCCTCGTCAAATTCTGTCCTTTAAGTGGTGAACAGTGAAGACATTTACAATAAAAGGTGTCTGTGTTCCCACTGGATTCAGTGAGGGCCTTGGCTTTGTAGCCCTTGGCAGTGAGTGGGTTTCTAAATTCAACAAACCAGGACTACCTCTCTTGACTGGAGTGTGGGTAACCCTGTGTCTCTACCCCCAGAAAAGGTGTCTATTCTTATCTGTTTCTTGGAAACTGTCCCTTCCGTACCTGCTCCCTGAAATCTACCATGCACTGAATGGGACCGTGAGGCAAAACCAAGGAAATATGTGATGGATGAGCAGGAACCAGGGATCAAACTCATGCCTGAGCCTTGTTTTGCTGTTATAGATAGATGTATGTAGCTTTATGTTTTCTGACAAGAAGCAGTGGTTGAGAGGAAGATGAGGTCACTGTCATGTGAAAGGTGGTTCTCAGGAGGACCAACGAGAGAGGCAAAGGTGATGAAAAGGGTATAGACATATCTTAAGCACAACCTGTTTCTCTGGATCTTAAGGGACCTTATGCTGAGTTTCAGTCTTGTTGCTTTAGATTAGGATTCTCAGCTCTGACCTACTTCTGAAATGGTGGGTAGATAATTTCTGGGGTTTTTTTGTTACAAAATAAATTTGACTGAAGAAGGAAGAAAGGAAGGGCAGAAATCAGTCTTTCCTGTGCCAGAGGACTCTCCTCCCAACCTCTGGGAGGAAGTTGTAACCTCCAAGATATAGTCTGTATGCTGTAGGCTTAGCACAAAATCTCCAGGATCAGCTTTAAATCTCAGGTTATGCCAAATGTTCCTAGTTCACAAAGTGGGTTTTTTTTGTTTGTTTGTTTTCCCTTCATTAAATACGCAATATTGGTACTCAATTCAGTATAACCATTATTTATTCACTTACATCAGGGTAATTTCTTACTTTTGCTACCTAAGCTTTTGTAGGCTTTGTGAATAAATCTTGATGCACATGATTGCTAAAATTCAACCAGTAACAAAAATTAACTACAGGTGGAACTCTACTGGTTTTGCACCCAGTCAGATAATTTAGCTTATTCATTTTGATTTGCACTGTTTAAATGAACATGTCTATTACCTGTCAAAGACACTTTGTTCTCCAATCTATCAAATAATGTTTGTAGCATTTTTTTGTAGCATTAACCATGAAATCCACAAAAATGAAAAATAAAGCAATTTTTTTTTACATCATTTTACATCCAAATTTGTATATTGGTGTTAATGAATGTATGCTTTAGTAGCAATACTGTGAGCAAATGTAGTGGTTTCACGTTTGCTGAATTTTGTTTGTTAAATTTAGTGTAGTGGTCTATTTTTCTACTATGGAATAGGATTAGAAGAAAGGCAAAACAGGCTTAACTTAAAGATAGAAACAGTTAGATTTATTAGCACACACTGAAAGGAGAACAAAAAAACACATGAAACCTTTTTAAAAGCACTCCCCTCCCCACTACCAACAGTTTACTTTTCCACAAACAATGTAAAGAGACAGAAAATCAGAACACTAGGTCACGACCACTTATAAAATAATTTTTCATTCAGTCTTTGAGAGAGATAAGTCCCCCGTGATTTTTATTCTGGTAACTTTCCACAAGAGACACAGTCTGTGGCTTCTAGTTCCCACAAAAGCAGCCTGCTCAGGAACCTGCAATTGTGGCCTCCCAAATACGTAGCCTTTCCCATGACTACATATGGGCCATGGACTTACACATGGGGTTTCACCTCTTAAAGATGCACAGCTCCACAACAAAGGACTTCTCATTCTTCACTGGTGACAAGGCTTCAAACATCTCATAGGATCACTAGGTTACAGTTTCCAATTCAATATCTGCTCAGAAAATCACAGACACCTTTGTTTGAATCCACAAAATCATCTCCCCATTCATAGTTCACAATTAAAGGAATATTACAGTCCGTTACCATAAATCAAAGGAGATTTACAGCCTAGAACTAAGGCAACTTGTTGTCTCCTCTACTTAAGAAGTCACTCTTCCTTTACTGACTTTGATAGCTTCATATTATCCCTTTGCATACCTCCAATCTGGCCTTTCCTCTCTCTTTGAGAAGGGTTAGGGTTTAAAAAAGTCTCAGTCTGTGTTAGGAAAGAGTTAATATTTCCTGCCCGGGCCTGCGGGTGGCCACATTATCTCTGCTGGGGTGGCAGCTGTAAAAGTCGCAAATCCATGGCACTGGGAAGGCTCAGAAACAGTAGCCAGAATCTTCTCTCCTTCCTCCACCCCTTGGTCTTATGGGGTGGGTTTGGTCCAGTCTGGGCTCAGTGCTGTTTTCCAGGGCCCCAGGGAACATCTCCCTCGGCCCAGCCGGCAGCATAGTGCACGCCTTAGGATCAGCTGGATGCTAACAACCATGGCTCCCCTTTCTCTGCCAACATCTTCTGGGCTCAGGGACCTGGCTCAGCTCCAGCCAGGGCCAGCCCCGTCCTGGCCATCCCATCCCTGTCCCGGGGGCAGCAGGGCCTAAGCTGGGCCTCGCTGCTGCCCCCCTCGATGTTACCTCATGGCAAGCCTGCAGCAAAAGAGCAGGGCTCCCAAAATTCATCTGAATTTAAAGCTGTGTGTCCCAGAGGTGTACACTTGTATCTGATTGGCTATTCTGGCTGTCAATTTTAAAGATCAATAATTGGGTTTTTTTTTCCATTCATGCCAACTGATACAGCAAAGTGAAAGATATGGAGGATACTTAACCTCATGGAGTACAACAAGTCCAAGTGCAAGTTGGGGTAATTCTGGATATGAGTTCTGGGGGACAAACTCATTGAGAGCAGCCCTGTGGAGAAGGACTTGAGGGTTCTTATGAAGGAAAAATTAGACATGAGCCAACAGTCTGCTCCACTGCCCAGAAGGTCAAACACATTCTGGATTGCTTCAAAAGAGAAATGTCCAGCAGGTCAAGAGAGGTGGTTCTCCTCCTCAGCTCTGCCTTTGTGAGGCCCGACCTGAGTGCTACATCGAGTTTCAGAGTCCTCAGCACAAGAAAGATATGGACCTGTTGGAGTAGGTCCAGAGGAGAGCCACAAAGGCAGTTAGAAGGATGGAACATCACTCCCATGAAGACAGGCTAAGAGAACTTGTGTTGTTCAGCCTGGAGAAGAGATGGCTTCTGGGAGACCTTATAGCAGCTTAAGCTTTCTAGTACCTTAAGAGGATTTATTAAAAGGAGAAAGAGAGACTTTTTATACTGGCAGACAGTGACAGGACAAGGGGCAATGGCTTTAACCTAAAAGATGGTAGGTTTAGATTTAAAAGTTGGGATGAAATTCTTTGTTCAGAGAGTGGTGAAGTAGTGGCAGATGTTGCCCAGAGAAGTTGTGGATGCCCTGGCAACGTCCAAGGCCAGGCTGGATGAGACTTTGGCAACCTGGTCTGGGGAAAGGTGCCCCTGCCCATGGCAGGAGGGTTGTAACTAGATGATCTATAAGATTCCTTCCAACGTAAACCATTCTACAATGCTATCTCCAGGCATTATCTGTCCTAAAAGAGCAAGGTTCTATCAACAACTATGCTGAGCTAGCCAAACCCATAATCCTATCCTTCAGGTTTATTTATTCCACACACAGACATATTACACAAACCTCCCAAATGCAAACATACACTCAGTGCAGGAAGATGTAGTTTACAATGCATATGATATTTTAACTCTGTAACTGAGATATTCATTCACCTCATGGTCTACACGCACACACCCATTCACACACACAGAGGTATAAATGGTGTAATATTGTTTAAAAAGTCCACATATTAAAACTACAACATATGGTCTTGTATGAATTTTACTTTCTTGGAAAATATTTAGGCATCACATTGAGGGTACCTCACAGAACTAACACAGAAGTCCTCCACACAGAAAACTTTGCACAATCTTGCAACTCCTCTAACCTTCTGCTTTTAAATGGAGTCTGTATTTTTATATTCATGTTTTTGTTCCAACTGAAGTCTGTAACAGATATTCTCCGTAACTTCAACAGAACTTAGATAAAATAAAACTGGCCTTGTTTTTTTTGTTTGTTTGTTTTGTTTTTTTCCTCCTCCTATCTGGAGTAGATATTTGGTGCCAATGGACAAACAATTCTTTTTGATGTGGGATGATATTTTTATCTTTTGTTTATTTTATACAGGGAGTTGATGTTTAGAATACAAACTCAAATTCTAGCTAGAGTAGCAGACAGAAGATTGGTCAGAACGCTGTTATTCAGATGATAGCACTAGAATCCGTCCATAAAAACGAAAACACAGAACTCATTTCATATAGTTCTAACTAAATCAAGTTTGAGGTCCATCTTCTTTAGCTAATAGGTTTTCTGGAATTATTTTAATAAATTTTAATAGATTTAATAGGAGATGCTTAATGAGAAAAAGTAGTATCTGTAAAACTAATTTTTTTTCTTAAATGTCCATATGAAATGAATTGAAGTTGACAGAATGAAACTGAACTTTTCCCCCTCTTCCCCCAAACCCAGATAGAGCATTAATACTGAAGAATATTCTGCAAAAGATGAAAAACAGATGGCAATCACAGAATAAAATCAAGGTTACATGATTGTTCACTTCTCTACTGCTCATAGCATTATCCACATCATTATAAACATAGTGGTTTTTTATAATGTTATGATTAGTGCTGAAAATCCTGATGTATCTTTATGATCTTGCTACTTTCCTTGTCAGTTATGTGTCTGAGACATGACTTGATGAGCACATATGCCCACACACATTCTACCACCTTTCTGAGCATATATTTGCTTGCAAAATGATTTCTTCTATGTTTTCAATCATACCATAGAAAAATTATGTCAGTGAATTGTTCTGGTCAAGGTTGATTTCCTGAGATGTCAAAGTATTGTCAGAATAATATGAGCAGATTACATAATATTTTAAGAGAAATCAAAGGGTAGAAAAAGCAATTTATTAAAATCTCGCAGTTTCCAGAAAATGAATAGCTGCCATTAAGAAGAAATTAATTTTTTCCAACATGCTATGAATGTCTTTAGCATTCCCCTGAAGCCTACATCCCATCTAGAACAACCAAGCACACAGCTGAAGAAACACTCTGGTCCCCACTGACTGTAAACAAGAACCATCTTGTGAACTAAGTAGAATATTGTCCCCTTTTTAGTGGTTGTAAATCAAGTGAGAGTGTTTGAAATGCACTAAACACAAGTTTAGAAGAGATATCACAAAAACGGCTAATGGCAATCAAGCTCAGAGCATGGGTAGAGCTTTCTCTTGGCGGCTAGCTAGTCATTTAGTAGCCTTCTGGTTGCCCAAGCTCACTAAGCACATTTATTACGAGGCAGTTAAAAGTATGATCTCAGCTATATAAATGTTGGATTAATCACCATTTTATTCATCTCTGTCCCTGTTCAAGCAACAAATTGAAACATTGTCCCTGGTGCTAAAGATTAAATGAAACAACTTCCTGAGACCTGAGGCTTTTAAGATAGACACTAACCTTTGTGTCCTTAGGCACATCCAGAAAGTCCAGTACATCTACGTTTGATAAAGAACATTCCAGAAGGATTTAATCATCTGTTCCAGTGTTCAGTCCCAAGAAGTCTCTAGTGGTTACTGAAAAGACCATTCAGGGAATAAAGCACATCCAGGTATGCAGATGGAAAGATCAGACATCTCTGCTGAAATGGTTTACAACTTGCTGAGCCTGTACATAAAAGAGAAGACACTTGCTGATTATTTGAAAAAAAAACAAAACCCAACCCAACAAGCCAAACCAAAAAACTGAAAGAACCCAAACCCTCAGTTTCTCTGTTTAAGATGAAAAGAAATCTTTTGCACTGGGGCCCCAGAGGTAGTACATGTCAGCTTATGTTTCTGGAGGTACTGCGTCAGTACCTTGTAAACATTGTCAGCCTGGAATCTGCAGCACAGGTTAGAGAGGAAGGGGAAGGGGGAATTACAACAAATGCATTTCACAATACTAAACCCCAAACAAAAGTAATTCCTAATGACAGAAAATGGCTAATTACACCTATTTTAAGTGGGCTATAGGAAAAGGAATGTTAGATATTTACTGGAAAGAGGTAATACATTGCTTATGCTACTGCTACTCTGCTACATTTCACCCCTGACGTTGGCCAGAAATGCATTTTACAGACATTTTGTAAATCACTGGAAAAGCCACTTTTATACTGAGAACAATGTCAGACACATCTGGAGAAGATGGTAACAGCATTTCGTGAGAATGGTTTAGCCGATCTTGTCTTTTCTCTATTTTCTGGGTTTTTTTAGGGTTTCTTTTTAATAATCTAACTATGCTTCCATATTGAAGAAGTGGGTCACAGAGACAAACATGAATATGGTATTTAATTCCAAACCCCGTGCTACAATTTCTAGCTTCAGGCATGAACATTTCTACTTTCATTCAAAGTAAATCAAGTCCCAAGGAATTTGGAGTACAGTTAAACTCTCAAAATCATCAATGCCAATGTGACCTGCCAAAAGACATTAACTCTGCAATTATTCTGTTAGCTGGGAAAAAATACTTGTGACTGGAGGATCAACATTAAATCAAAGGGTTTCTACAAAAATATTGCAAAGAATGACCAGTTTGAGCACCTTTGCAGCATGGTTGGAGTCTAAAAAGTGCAGATGCCTTTGCACACTTGAAACTAAATTTTGCACCAATGAAAGAATACAGGAATGTACAAGAATATTGTAAAAGTCTAGGAGAATAGCAGCCACCCTTTCTTTGCAATGAAGTGTTTATTTCAACACACAATTTCCATCTACATTACATAAACCACTTACTTGGCTCAAGAGCAGTTTACTTCGGACTGCTGTTGCCTGTAGGATACATGATTTGCAATGCTGAGTATTTTGTTTTTCCATCACAAACATTTATTCATTAATAATTTATCAGATAAATGGCTTCTAATTGAGCAATTTAAAAAATGTAGGCAAATCAATGGCAAAAGACACCAAGCAGCATATTATAATGATACAATAATTTGAGCTCATACATTAGACTGAATTGATAGTGTCCCAAAAGCCCTCTTTTGATAGCTCAGTTTCAGAGAGTAAATGTTCAGCTGAAATAACTAATAAAACATCTCAACTGCTGCTCTGAGAAATCATGCCAGTATCATGTGCAGTATCTTTGAGAGCTAATAAGTTGGCTCTGGAAAGCAAGCAAACAAACAAAACCTAGAAAACTCCTCTGTGAACCTACAAGCTCTCCCTGGGGGGAGATTATAGTCACATGGAGAAGACAATGAACTTGTCTTTCAGTCGTGTGAATGAGACTTTGAAAATCATAATGATCTTATTCTTTGATGCCAGTGATACTTAGAGATACAGATTGTAGCATTAGATCCAGACTGAGTTTGTTGTCACTTGTATGTGTGATACAGACAGGGAGGAAGCAAATGTGATAAATCTCCTAAGGGGGAGCTCTCAAGGGCTCCTAATATACCACAAATAAGTCCTGCTCTGAGTTACAGGATTTTCAGCTGAGTTGTCCACAAGGAAAATAAAATGCATTCTAGGGGCTGTGCCATGACAATCATCATTACCTTTGAGATTTCAGAGAAAAGAAGGGAGATTTGAAAACACTTTTGGAGAAAAGGTGCATATAAATATTTTCCCTCTTTCCTAGGTTTATTGTATGAATTAAATGGCTTAATTTTTTCCAGAGCAGTAGTTAAGCTCCCTAAGAATAATGTTGTTAAAAGTCCTAACATTTTACAGGCATTCTGTATCTGCAGAAAGGACTGGTTTCCCATCAGGCTTGAGGAGACTAGTCAATAATGTGTTGACAGTATGTAGACTTATTTATAAGATGGATACAGTTTAGTTTAAATGAACTCATATTTTCTACAAAGAATAGATTGTTTTCAAACTTAGATGGAGTGTATCTTCCATTATTTGATGAAGACTCATATACAATAAGTTTCCGGAATGACAATAAAAGCCACAATTCAATGTGGAATATATGTGAGCATCAGTATATGTAATTATATAAATGATCACAAACATCATGAGTTTATTCATTGTAAACAGTTTAAATGAATACATATGAAGTGAAAAATCAAGTTAAATGGGGTAACATAATATTTTTTTAAATTTGATTTCTAATTTAACTGTTTCTGTTTGTACTAATGAGAACACTAGAGCATCTTGTTTAATGATTTGCAACATGTGTTCCTCCACTCTGCCTAAGACTAGAGCCTTTGTCCACACCAAAAATAAGAATTGCTGAAGATTATGCTTTTGTTTTAAATAATGGACTTGAGTTGGTTTACAGGTTTTCTTTTCTGAATCTGTTAGCTGCAGGGGATTTTTGGAAAAGGAAGAACCCTGCAAAAAATATTATAAAAACAGATGACAAGCCAAGAGTGTCCTGAGACTGTACAGGAAGATTTTTAAAAGAAATTTTCAATGATTTTGTTTTGGTTTTTTAAATTTTTTTTTTCTAGTCTAGAAAATAGCAAACAGTTAAATACTTGGACATTGTAAGTGACCATCTCTTTATACACATGAAAGTGACTCTTCCTCAAATAATACACAAAGTCTGGTCATGTGCCCACACCATGTCCATTTCAATGGAAAATTAAATGAGTTAGATTAAACCATGAGAGTTGAATCATGCTTAACACTTCTACAGAGTTAGAAGGCATTAGCTCACAAAATGTCAAGGCTACTCTGGAAGGTTCAAATCACCATCACAGTTGGTCCCTACAAAAATAATGACTTTGCCATAATGTCATGAAAATAGATACAGACAGGCATAATTGTGTGACCAGGGACAAAGAAAAAGAAAACAAAATCAATTATCAGTCACTTACACGTATTTTCATTTTTAGGCTTCCCCGGACTCCCCTCTGTTCCATAAAAATATTTTTCAGAAAACCCTCAAGTTTCTGAGCCTATGGCATCTGTCCAACCCTGATAATCAGACTGCCCCAACCCCTAGGAAGCCAGAGCTTCTACTGTTTGTTTCTCTGGGATAAATCTTTCTGACAGACAGCCTTGGGGCAGTAGCGCTGGGAAGCCCTCCAGCACAGTCCTTCAGAGGTGACCGCACATAGTGCAGGAGCTCTTGATGGAATCTGGGAGGAATTTCTACAGATTGCTTTTTCCACCTGCTGCATAAATATGAAGTGTACTTACCCTCAGGGAAACAACCCTCCATTCTTGCAAATTTTGACATGCCACATATTACCTTTCAGCTGTTATTCAAAATGTTCTAAAGATGTGTGAAGCCATGGCAAATCACAATGGCCACCACATCACTGTGCTCCTCATCAGCTTTTTGGTTCCAAACTAGTTCCAGTTTTTGTTGCATGAAAAAATGAATTTTGAGCAGCTCAATGATTTGCCACAAAAAAGCTGAATATTAGTAACCTGCATTTTTAAAAAGATATATTTTTCCTTTTGAACCCAAATTTCATTGTGACAAAACATGGTTGATTATATTTGCATCAAGGTAAGAAAAGTTGGTAAACACTGTACTAGTGTGTCCACATCTCAAAATAAGCACAAATGTCCTCTTTTTCCTCTCTTTAACTGTCAGGCAAAAGGTGAGATCAGCATTCTGCACTGAGTAATGTGATACTATGGTGTAAATCCAGTGCAGTGAGTGTACACTAAGAAATTTAAAACAAGTCAAAAAAATTATCAGACTAAAATTACATTAAAAAAGGTGTGAAATGTTCAGTAAATCTTTTGAGGGAGTAGTCTTATATAACAAAGCTGTGTTTCAATAAATATTTAATAATAAAAACAAGAATAAAATAACCATGAACAAATATTCTCAAAGTACCCAAGAACAGGGGTCTGTACAGCACACAAAATCTCATTTATACCTGACTACTGTTCGAAGTACCACAAAAGGGCATGTGTTTTCCTATAACCCACAATATTTCATATGTACAATAAATATGTATAATATACACCTTATGTGAGCTCTTATGCATGAGCTCTGCAACAATTATTCAGTACAAATTGCTACCTGTGACAAGAGTAGCTGCTTTACTGATGTAAATCCAGCGCATTAGCACAACTGTACAGCAGCGGAAATTCTGTTGCATGATCTACAGAAATAGGTCAGCTTTATGTGGAAATCACTTGTTCTTGGAGGAAATAAATAATGAATTTCCACTTGGGGAGATAGCCCCTTGCAGACATGAGGCCAATGTGAATTTTCTTAGCAGGAAACCTGTTTTCCCTGAGAGTCAGAAAAAGGAACAGCCAGTGGCCCAGCATCACTGCCTGGGTGCAGAGAGATGCCTTTCATCACACTTACATGAGGCACAGTGCAAAACGGTACAAGGAGAGGATGGAGCTATGACAGCACTCATATCACAGCCCTGGCAGCAGGGTATATGGTGCTCACTGTGAAGGGAAGGCTACAACACACAGTGACCCTCAACAGCTTTGTATGACAGTGAGAAAATGACAAGGGCCAGTGGGACTCACACATGCTCATCAGCACATTACAAAGTGACAACCCTGTCCAAGGATTTAATGAATGCAGTTAAGGTACCCATATCTAAAAAGAAGACATTTGTTACGAATTTATTTCTCATAATATATGTATTTTTATGTTCAAAGACATTTAAATACATGTATTCATAATACAAATTATTTTTGGGCAAAAAGAAGTGGGTAAAATCAGCATTTATTATGATAACTGCTATGGATGTTTTTACCTTCCAAATCTGTATGTATTAATAGCAGCTGCTTCATCCTTCATAGCTACTTACTACATCTTACCATGCAATGGTAAGATACAATCTGTAAGTGAAAAGCTGAAAACCCCTTAGTATTCATAAGGGATTCTTCTCTCCTATGTCATAGGTACTGTCTTTCCTAATCCATGAGGTCATTGGCAAGCTCTTCTTTATTTTAGTGTTAGGCAGTGGGAGGATAGCTATACGTTTGGTTGTATTTCCTGCCCTCTCAACTGCAGCTTCCAAATATTACAGTTATCCAGATTTCTAAACAGAGGCAAGAAAATCCACAGGAATACTCATTTCTGCAGCCTATCAGATACAGGGAGAAGATGAAGGAACTGGGTTTGGTGCCATAAGTTTTAGCATTCATGTTTTCAGATTCTGTGCTGTCTAGGAGCATACTTCTGAGACTCATATTAATTGCCACTAAGCTCTCTTCACAGAGTATGCAGACAAAACAAATCCTTTTCCTGCTGAAGACCAAGGACAACTTTCAGGCCCAAAAGCATAAACAATGGTGGACTCAGGAGAGAAACAGGAAGGATGAGACCTCACAACCTGAGGCTGTGGTTGGACAATTAAACCCCAATATGCAAATGGACCAAAACTTATTAAAATATAAGACCTTGTGACCTGTCATCCATTTTGTGACCATTCTAAGTCCACCTTGGGTGTAGCCCTGGCCAGGCTCTTGTCCTGCCCAAGGTGTACTCTAAAAGATTTTCAATAAATATCTACATTATTCTCTTAGCTCTGTCCAGTCTCTGTTTCAAGTCTGCCTTCCCAAGGCACCAGGTTTGTTCAGCCTAAGAAAGAAAGGCTGATGAGAAACCTGTCTGTGTTCTGCAGCCACCTGCGAGGAGGGTGTGGAGAAGATGGAAACACTTCCAAAAAGACTCTCCTCAAAGGTCCACAGTGGGAGGATGAGAAGCACTGGGATGACATTGAGGTACCTGCTGTGTGACTGGCCTGCTTTCAGTGAGAGGTTGGACCTGAGGTACCCTGGGGCTTCTTGCCTCCTGGTGACTCTGCTCAGCAGAATTCCTGGCTCCCCTGACAGATCAAACATTACTTCCCACAAAAATGCAGGGCATTGCTCAGAGGAAAGGGCTTATCTTTTTGAGTGAAATCTACACAGCAGTGCTCTGAACCCCAAATCAGATTTTATGCACGAGACCCAAAGAGTCTCAGCCTTGTCAGCTTTCCAGAGGAAGTACAGTCCCACACAAATGTAACTTCACAGACCTGAACTGATTTACAAAGATGCACAGATTGTAGAGAGCAGTAAATATAATCGAAATGCAAATATCACTATGACTTATCTTTTCAGTATGTTTGCCCGTTAAAGTAAGTTCTTTTGGGAATGAAGTACAGGGCAATTGTAAAATCAGTTTAATGTCTCCCCTTGATCACTTTCACTTCCAAAACTGACGAGGACATACGCCAGATTAATGAACACTTTTCAGTTCTAATTTCTCTGACTGGATATCTTATTTATTTAATCTGTGTTTATAAGAGCTTCACATCTTCTCAAGGTGAAGAGTTTTAATATGTTTCCAGGCAGGCAGTGAAAACAATGTAATGCTGCATTGAACATCCTGGTATCTGATTCAACCTCGTCCTCAAAGGCAGCATTCTTTGATCTCAGTACCTTGCTTCTGGACTCCTTCTCTCTCCTGGCTTCAGCAGCAGCAGCCTCATGTGACACCTGCAGCTGGTGGGGAAATGTGAGTTTTCTACAGGCACACAGAGGGACAGCTGCCAGGTGCACGAGGCAGCACTCTGGGTATGGATTCATTGTGTATCTGTCTGTGTAGGCTAAAAAAGCAGCCTATCGCTACCCAGTCAGATGTTTAAGCAATGTCAATTGCCACTTTCTCAGAATTGGTTCTGTACTTGAGTGAAGACACTGTCAGCCATGAAGAATCCAAAAACTTGCCTGTGCTAACAAAATTATCTTGCTGTTTCCTGGTTTCTGTCATAAACACACAGAGAAAGAGTTGTTCTGCACCATGTAACAGTCACATTTGAGATAGAGCAGCAGTCTTTATTTCCAAATTGCTTTTATGTTAGTCCCCGTCCTGCCCAAATCCTGTGAACTATTATCATATTAACAGCAGATTTGAAATATGTTTTTCCTTTACAGAGCAGAGATATTCAGTCCAGTCTCAGATGATATGGTTAAAGTTTCACAGTGTTCTCCTGTCACATGCCAGATTAATTAACTCAACCCTGATTAATTTAAGCTAGAAGTTTTTTTTATTCAACCTTCTAAAATACCAGATTCCACTGGTTTCCTGCAGAGATATACAGGCACATCTATTCCCATTGCAATCTTTCATTATTCTTTACAGAGATACTGTGCCATATTCCATATTCCCACTAGAATTGCACTGATGTGGCTGTACTGACATTGGTAAAATTATTCTTGATTTACTTTGGCACAAAAGAGATCAGCATCATGTCTACTGGGACAAGATAGTTCCTCCCCATGGTCATATTTACTTTACTTAAGACTACCAAAAAAAAAAGTATTGCTAAGATAGTTTCAATATACCATCTTTTCTCATAAGAACAAAAAAAAAAAAGGAAAATATCATTACGGCCTGTTCTAAGGTGAACTGCTGTTTTTTGTGTTTACCTGGAAAAATAAGAACAATATCAATCCAGCAAAATATCTCTGATGTTCAGATTCACACATATTCACAATAGTCTTTATCCAATACTGCTTAAGAAATAATCAGGCCTGAAAAAAAATCTTTTCTCAGAAGAAGGGAGACCGCTTTCATTAAAAATTGAAAAAGCAACTGAAATGAAAATAGGTTAAACTCATGTTATTTCTACGCACAAGTGTTTGCCAGCTTTAGCAAAAACCAGCAGATCCTCTAGAAGGCACTACCAAGAATTGCTGTCTTTGGCATGTGGAGTTACATCAGCTAGGCAAATAGGAAGGCTGGGGAAAACAACCAGAAAAGAGGCATTTGATAAATGAAGATTGTCAATGATAGGCAAGTAAGTGACAGAAGCTGCCTCATTGAGAAAGGAAGATGAATGCTTCAAAAGACTTTCTTTTCACATTGCTGAATATCTTCCACTATTTCTATTTAACATATCAAGATTAGTGCTATCTGAAAAATTTATTGGCTTTTTAGAAGCCAATTAGCATTAGTGAATAACCACTTTACTTCTCATGCATATCAGTTTTGGAAATTAAGTGTACATCCTCAGGGTGCTCAGGCACCAGAGTGGTAAGAGTAATGCAAGACCTTGAAACGAGTGGAAGCTGTTCAATATGTGAACACATTGAAATAATGCTGCTGGTTATAATGTTAATGATAAGGCTGCGGGGAAGAGTGACAGAGCTTCTGTGAATGCACAGGAAGTTTGTTTAGCCACAAATCTTGGGCAATACACCTCTTTCAGCACTAGTTTGCAGCCCTAGCATCTCCTAATTAATCTATGAAACTATGAGTTACATGATGCAGCCAAGAAGCCTTAAAGGCTTAAGCATCCTGAGTCTTTCTCATCAGGACTTCCACTAACATTAATACAAACACTTTGCATAGAGAGCTTGCAAATGGGGTTCAAAATGTTAAGCGGAGGCTTTGTTAGCTCTTCATCCTGACATAACAACCTGGACATGAAGAGCATTGATTTAGTCCCGGGTGTGTATTACTCAACCCATGAGCTTTATTTAAAGACATGAAGAATAAAAATTTTCTTAGGAGATCTCACAGTGCTGTAGCACAAAACTCTTTTTCAGCTGAAAAACTTCTTTTGAATTAAAATATAAATAGAGGATTTCCCCCCTCCTCTGATGACAGAACCATTATTTTCTTTCTTTTATGGTGATCCTCCATGTGCAATTAGGGCATGCATTCTAGGTTTTACTTTTCCTATAACTTGAGGTCTATTGTAATTCATTCCTCAATGAAAACTGAGGCTCTTATGTGCTCCCTTGACTATGGATTTTACAAAACTGCAACAAAATATCATTGTGCCTAATGAACACTGGCAACTCTGAAAAAACCACAAAACAAAATACTCATCAGCAAAACACCACCTTTTCAAAGCAGCTGTTTATGGAGAAGGAGCTCTCTTGCTGTCTTACCATTCCCCCTTAGCTTAATTTTGCATAACAGCAAATAAGTGGCAGATTGGATCTGGAACAGCATGTAACCCAAAACGTTCATCAATGGCCATTCTCTGAAACCTAAGGTGCACTCTGCAAACTGCAGCAGGGATTGAAATGGATGTCAGAGGCAGCTGTGTGCCAGAAAATGGAAATAGTTGTGTGGGTCTACTGAAATGCTGATTCAGCATTTGGTCAGCTCAGCACCTCACACCTCCTTATGCTCAGGCTGAAGTGAATCTTTCACTTCTACCTCTGGTTTTCTTAAGGGATCAGCATCAAGGCAATGGAAAAGGCCCCAGGCAGAGTTGAATTAAACACAGACATATTTTCAGCCAAGTTCTCTATACCCTGCCTTAAACAGGTACGATTTCAGTACAGGTAGGGACTGATGCATGCCTGAGAAGGGGTTAAATCTATCAAGTTTATTCCATTTAGAAGGACTACTTTCAGGACTACCAAGAAATAATCACTCTTAAATCAATATTTGAGAAATCTGTGTCCAGTAAGTGCTTACTCCTTTTTTCATACTCTTCTCTGGAGACCTGTGAGACAGATGGTTCGAAGGACCTAACCCTCATTTCTCCAGAACAGAAGGCTTTGCCCTTGGGCTTACTGCTGTCACAGCATGCATACAACCTCCACTTCTCTTTTTTTGAACCTGAGCTTGCCCACCAGTTCTAGGTCCTGTGGTGACTCATATAGACAATGATTATTTGTCATCAAATAAGCTTAAAGTTACACAAAGTCAACAAACAAACAAACAAACACACCCCAAACCCCCAACAACAACTACAAATTATGCAAAATTTTATCTTACTATTTCGGGGAAAAAAATTTTATACTTTTCCAACTAGCTTTGCTGAAAGTCAAAAGAGTAATCCTATTTGCAAATATGTATATGCAAATGAACTATATCTCTCAAATGCGAACTTGCATAGATGAACTCTCAGGTTCAAGAACCCAGGTGTAGCAGCTGTGGTCATTTAATTTCTACAGACACATTCCTGATGAAACAGATTAATTTTAAAATGTGCAATATGGACAGAGATGCAGCAATTCACACTGCATTTCAAACAATTCCTGCTCAGCATTGCTAATTAGGAAATCCCAGCAAAACAGGAAATATTATACCTCATAGTGCTGTCAAAAGTCTGAAAACCAGTAAATTCCAAACACTCCAAAGATAAAGAACTCTCAGTGCAACAAATCTGTTCCATGTGAAAGCTTTATAGATCTAATTTAAAACTTCAACAAATGCAAATATCATCACTGCATATATGATCTGATCTGATGTCATTTGCCATACCTCCATGGAAGTCAATGATGCATTGATTTCCACTAATGAGGGTCTGGGCAAAAAAAAAAAAACAAGCTCAACCCATTCTCTCCAAAACTCA